>JAGKTI010006971.1:0-27256 GCA_018397915.1 Birgus latro
GTGTCCAGTCCTACTCTTTGGAGTTACCTCCCGGTCTAGAATAGGGAACCGCTGTAGCCTGTGTATTTGAGGGCGAGAAGCCGACCCACAAATACGTAGCATAACATTGCATAACCCATTTATTATAATGGTGTGGCCAACTATATCCCGGCCGTCATCAAATTATCTTGACAATCTAAATGTGAACCAACAAGTATTCAAGGGTTTGTGTTTGGCCATTACACACTTCCTGAACTGCCGAGATGATTCCGAACATATGCCGAACAATTAAACTTTCGTAAATGGGACTATTTCTCAAAACTGTTGAAATATCGGATCTACCAAATAATCAGCTGCCGAATAATAGGACATTTACTGTAAAAATAATGATAAAGGATACATGAAAACTATTTACATCTCTACATCCAATACTATAAATTTAGCAAAAGTATCAAATGAACATCATAAATACTCAACAGATTATAACAAGAAACTTATTCTTTATCTACTCACTTGATCTCACTCTATTTATCTTCGGCCACTTGTTTTAATCCCAGAAAAAGTGGCCTCAATGAAACTTCCTCTGCGTCACCCTTCCCTCCGCTATCACACTGCCCACCCTCGATCCATTTCCTCTGCATCAACCTTCCCTCCGCTACCAGGCTGCCCACCATCCATTTTCACTCGTATACCCCTCCACCCCACCTCTCCTCCACACCTTCTCTCCTGGCAGTGTTCTGAAATAGGAATAAAAATTAGTACTGGAAAAAAAGACAAACTCTAATAACTCCTCTAATGATGTATTTTGTATATTACACCTAAAAATTGTCTGTATTACTCATATATGTATTTAACAACTGGCTGCTGAAAGTAAGAAGTGCTAATGTTGGGAGTGGGGCTGAAAGAAGCAGACCGAAAATGACCTGGAACGAGGTCGTAGAGTGGCCTCAGAGATAAGGCACTGAACAGGGAGGCTTGTAGAGATCGTGCAGCATGGAAAGCCACCATTAGATGACAAAGGCTGATGCATGCAAGCACGCTGGAGCGTTTAAAAATGAAATGAAACGATCTCAGATCAGGGTGAAAAAGCTTTCACTTTATGGCTGCTGCTGGCAGACAACTGATTCAACTCAGGAGGGTACAGTGTATTGTGTAATCTATGAAGTTCAAAATATAGTTGTATTCTGAAAATCAAAAATGGTTTGGATCAAGTAGTCAAAGTCCAGGCTGAGACCACTACTCCAACATATCTCCTATACACAGACCATCCTCTTGGGGACTATCACCTGTAGTCTTGAAAATGAGGACAGGGGTTATCCTTTCCACACCCCGCTTAAAGTGAACGCTCACACCTTCAACATAAGTGGTAATCTTGAGAGCATGAGGGGGCACCCCTTCGTGTGGGTAGGCACGGTTAACAGTTGGTAACACTGAATAATTTTCAAATTTAAAATCTTAAAAAATAATAACAATAATAATAAAAAAAAGCATATGAGAGGTTATAAGACTGACATCTGATATAATCTCTTAATGTTAGCAATTCTTACTTCTTTTATCATTAAGACTCGCATCTGTTCTTAAATACCCTGTGTAGGAGTATGCATACAGGTTTGGAGAACCTGTACTGAAGGAAAAACTGGGTGTCAGACATAGCTTCGAAGGGGTTCATGCAGTCAGTAATAACCCTGCGAATACATCTTGGCTGGTCACACCGACTCTGACTACATTTCTGCCTCAAATGCTTGTTTTTACCATTTTTCCCACCCAGAACACCAAAATCCCACAGGTCCCCCCAGACACTTGGGGTGGTGGGGATTTATTAGAAAACCAATCACGAGCAGTGAAAATACAGGTCAAATTCATTCAAACCGCACCAAAATACACTAGAAAAATATGGCAAGACAAAACAAAATAGTGCGGACTTGTAAGAGTATATCGAACACAAACATGAGACTTAGTAACTCACACTAACTGGCTGTGCATGAATCGTCTGTTTAGGTAGTACTTGGCAGTTCTTTATTGTAGGAATCATTTCATGAACTATTCAAACTAATTATACAAGTATCATGCACCATATCCGATAAACAGCTTAGCTGAAATAGTGAAAATAATATGCAAGTGGATATGGTACCTCATCTTTCTTTTCGTCTCATCGTAATCATATCCGAAGAATGAGTGAAATCTTTTGATCGATAAAAATATTAAACGCTTACTTTTTTTCTTTACACAATGTTTTTATCATCAAATTAAACTTCCCATCACACACACCATAGGGTCCTTCAAATTCTACACAATTTTCCATGACGAAGGGGCATGCGAAGGGGTGGTATGAGACTCCCTGCGGATTCCAGTACTACACTGTGGGAATCCTCTCCTGTTCACCGGGGAACGCTCTCCCATTCGTGTGTTAAGATTCCCACAAGATAAGTGAAATACAGGAGTTAGGGGTTGGAGCCACAAACCACACGGCGGCCGGAGCAGACGACACCAGCACCCCCAACCCCCCCAGTACCACCGGGGAACTGCCGCCGACACAGAGCGGCTGGGAACAGGAACAGCTTACCTGTGTAACTTCCCAGCGCCCCTCTTGCGCCCAGGTGGTGGCCCGGAAAGGTAGCAGTCGCCGGCACCTAGTCTCCGGCTGGAGCTCAGCTCACCAGGTAAGGGGTGGAGTTTATAACTCCACGCAACGCCGCAGTATCGGCCATAGTCGTACCGGGTATGGGGGCGGAACCGGCCACAGTCCGTTCCCCAGTTGCTTCGCCACCACAGGGCTGCGACACGGACGCGTGTAGGTCAGGCAGGACTGGCCACAAGTTGTCCGCCTCCTGTCGGCGTTCCCCCCAGAGCAGCACCGCAGTACCGGCCACAAGCCGTACTGGGCACAAGGCAGGATCGGCCATTGTCCGTCCCTCAGCTGCTAGTGTTCCTAGCTCGCTGGCACAGGCCATTAGCCGTCCCAGAGCTCTCACCTCCGGTGCCCTCTCGACGTCAGCCACAAGTCACGTCGGGCCAGAGGTGAGGCAGGCCATTAGCCGCCAGGAAGCTATCCTCCCCTGTGCAAACTCAGGCGTCGGCCACAAGTCACGCCCGGCCGGAGTAGTGCAGGCTTCTAGCCACCCGGAAGCTATCCTCCTCCCGGCAACTCAGGCGTCGGCCACAAGTCACGCCAGGCCAGAAAAAGAGCAGGCCACTAGCCGCAAGGAAGCTATCCTCCCCTGTGCAAACTCAGGCGTCGGCCACCAGTCACGCCAGGCCGGGGTAGAGCAGGCCACTAGCCGCCCGGAAGCTATCCTTCCCTGTGCCCCTCAGACGTCGGCCACAAGTCACGTCGGGCCAGGTATAAAGCCAGCCACAGTCTGCTTCTCCCCTACAGGAGGACCAGCAGCCGGAGAGGACCCTACACCCGAGGTGTGGCAAGGTCTTACTCAAGACCTTGGTTCCCTATGACTCCACCAGGGTGAACAGCTGCTGGACCAGAGCCCCCGCAGACCTCGCAGCCGACGACGGGCCCTGTCCACTACTCCCCCGGCCCGAGGTTCCCGTAAGGCGACCCTGTCGGCGCCGCCGCCATCTAGCAGTTGCCGCAGCCCAGCCTCCCCGGGTTCCAGTACCCTGGGTCCCCTGTTGCCCCAGGAGTTGCCCCGAACACCAAGGCACGTCCTACCGGTGGGCAAGGTCTCCCAAAGTCACTCCCAGGCCCGACGTCAGGCCTTCGGGCCGAGCCCCTAGCCCCACGGCCACGTGTGGGGCCCTGCCCAGGAACGCGCCACTCTGCCCCTTTTTCCTCCGGACGGAGGAATCAACCTGGGCCCACCAGTGGTAACCAAGTGAGTGGACTGTATGTATATGTGCGTGTATTCTTAGACCCAGATATTGAGTGCATCGACGGATATCTCACGAGTGATCCCCTACAGTGTATTCTCAAATTAAAGTGACCAGGAACCCAGAATATAAGATTGGACGTGTCCGATAGACAGAACGTGGCCTGACCTATATCTCAGAGATAGAGTCCCGCCGTCTTGGACAGTCTTTGTGACCGTCAGGAAATACCCATTGTGTTGCTGTGCCCTTCCTTTGTGTTTACGCTCTCCCTCCCCTGTGTTCAGTTAAATATTCACCCAGCCCTGTGTCCGACACGTTTAGTCAGGATATACTAAAATATCGCAGTTCCCCTTGCTAGTGATCTCTACGGGCAACCCTATCCGAGACAGACTTCCAGCCACCAGGTACCTGAAATACAGTGTAACGTAACTTATATATAGTGCCGTCCAGTGCTATATGGGTTTTAGAGATTATAGTAAAATCATTCCTGTGTCCTGAAATGTAAATATGTTGTATGTGCCATGAGTGTTGGGTTAATAGTACCATACCTCAACCAGAAGGTATAGTGACAGACAGCATTTGTATACAGAGTTAATTTACCCCCGGCCAACCCATTGTAATGTTTTGTGATGTATTGTTGTTCTTTATGAAATGTCTGGAATACATGTGTAATATTTACTGCCTTGTTTTTGTGTCCAGTCCTACTCTTTGGAGTTACCTCCCGGTCTAGAATAGGGACCCCGCTTTAGCCTGCGTATTTGAGGGCGAGAAACCGACCCACAAATACGTAGCATAACAATAAGTATACGGCAAGGTAAACGCCTGCCCACAAGTTAAGACTATGGCCATAAGCCTCTTCCATTTTCCCTCCAGCTTGCCATGTTCCAACCCTAGGAAAGTGCATCTGACACACAAATGCTGCTGCTTCCTTGTGGTAGTGGTAGTAGTTGTTCCCTAGGCAGTATGGCTGAACAGCCCCAAGTCCCTGAGGAAAACCACGGCCGAGACTGGGCTTTCTCACAGAACTCTCAAGGAGTGTATGTTGTGTTGTTGGCGTAGGTGATTGTGCCCAATGCAGTCTTCCATAATGTGCTTAATAATGTGGGGTGCTGTGTTGCATACTGTGTGCAGTGCAGTCTTGCATAATGTGCTTAACAGTATGGGGTGCTGTGTTGCATCCTGGACAGGCATCAGCGACGGAGTCATCCAGCCTCAAGAGGGCTGGATGATGCCCACATCTCAGCTTGGCCAGGTGGACCCTGTCCTCACGAGGGAGATAGGATTCAGAAGGGTGGATATCAGGAGGCTGTGCATGGAGCTGTGTGTTGTCTTTAAGGGACTGAATGGAGTGGCAAGTGATTTGAATATGGATATGCCTCTGGAAGCTGGTCTGAGGCAGGCGAGGGGGGAGAGATGACAGTATTTGTGTATGACATCGTGTGCTGGGTGTTGTTTTGATGTTCCTTGGTGTGTGTGGATGTGCTGCCATGTAGTGTAGTGGATGTTGTGGGTTTGTGGAGGCTGCAGTGAGAATTTGGGTGCCTCTCATGTCTAGGTGATCCTTGACTTTGAGGACTTTGGTTTCTTGGTGTAGGTGGTCTGTGGGTGTAGTAGCTGTGCAGCCTGTGATTATTTTTAGGGCCTTGTTTTGTATGGTCTGTAGAGATTTGTAGTGTGTTTTAGTGAGGTTAGAAGCCCAAGCAGGGCTTGCATAATTCATCACTGAACATATATACTGTTTGGATACTGTGGTGGTGGTTTCTTTGTTGTGTCCAAATGTTGTATGGGCAAGTGACCTTAGGGCATAGAGCCTTGGTGTTAGTTTATTTTTGATGTTTCTGATGTGTTGTTTAAATGACACTGATGTATGTTACACCAAGGACTGTGTGTGCATGTGTGTGTGTGTGTGTGTGTTGTTTATGGTGAGGTATGGAATGTGACTGTGTTTTGCTATCCAGTTTGTGAGAAGGGTCACTGTAGATTTGGCTGGGGCTTTTGTGAGTCTGTCTGTGGTGAACCAATCGTGTAGTGTGCTGAGGTAAGATTGGAGGACGTGTGCGGCTGTGTTTGCGTTTTGCTGTCTACATGTAAGTGTTATGGCATCTGCACAGGAAGCTATGTGTATCTGTGGTGTGTGGGGTGTAGGTATGTCATGAGGGTGTGTCAGTTTTGGCAAAATCCTAAAGTACTAGTTATAAAATGGGTCCTTTTTATCCAGAAAAGCAAAATATATACTTGGTTTTTGTTTTAAAGACCATTTACCTACATATATTTTGTCTTTTTGAAGGATCTATCCGGTAAAATTACATTATCGTTAACTGCAGGTACTCAGTAATTTTTTCTCAAGGGAAGTATTTACCATCAAATTATAACAAAAATAGATGTATGATTGTATATTATTGTTTGTAGATGCCAGTATAGAGTATTTTTGCTTTTAATGACATGATGAAACTCAGATCATGGACATATCTTACAAAAGGATACAGACAGACCTTTAAAAATGACGATGACAACAAATTAAATTTTGCCTGGCTGTTGTCAATCTACAATTTACCTTGTTTCTGACAAACTGGACTTCTGATATAAAATTTGCCTTTTCACAGTTAGATTACAGTGCATTTAACTAGGATTCTGGTCTGGTGGCAGAGACATACTCGCATGAGTTACAAACTGTTTCACTGCAGTTATAGTTCTGAAAATGAGTCAGGGAACAGTTAAAACCCATGCATTGTCAACCTGTCATCTCAGTCTTTTGGTGGGATGTGGAAAAGTTCTACCCCCAGCTGTTCAGGTAAGGCCTGCTTAGGAGAGAGCAGATGAAAGAGGACAGATGCAATTATCCTATCAGTTACCTGATCAATAATGACATTGTTCCTGCCCCAATTGGTCAGTGGGAGAAAGCTAAGGCTTTATTCATTGTGCCTGTAATTAACAATAAAGTTAAGATCAGGACACAGGTAAAGCCATTATGGGATGAGGCTATAAAAGTGGCTCTTGGGAATGTAAAACTGGAAGTCAAGGACAGATTCATGATGAAGCTGGACACTCTAGTGGATATTCTGAACTGTCACTGTGAAATAAGAAGTTGCAGTGAGGCAGGATGTAACTGGAACTGCTCCAGTGAGGTTCATGTTGACTGCACCTGTAGGCGAGAACAGAAAATGCCAGTCCAGGAGCTTGCCTTTATTAAAGGTCAAAGGGAGAAGACTGGCAGTGTAGGCCCACATCAGATGAGCCTCACTGACCACAAGGAAACCATGCAACAAACAGAAGTATTACAGAGAAAGGAAGACAGAGAAAAGGCAGTAGAGAAGAGGAGGAAAAAGAGTGAAGTATCAGCAAAGGGCGAGGAACTGTTTGAAGAGCCAGGCTTTGAACCGGAGAGTGAGGATGATGAGGATGTTGATGTTTCTTTCCCAGAAGCTTCTACATCAGCCTCTCCAGTGATAAAAAGAAAGAAATACAATACAGAAGACATCTTCAATATAGCTTTGGCCAGTCTTAGGCACCACACAGGGCTCCAGGAGACTGATGAAAGTGCAACTGCTGCCTGGATAGATGCTGGCCTCATCACAGAGACAGACACAACACTGGTGATTGATCACAACAAAGTGAGAAGGGCCCAGGAGAGACTAACTTGGGGGTTTATTAAAAATGCAGCGGAGAAAATTGGAGAAAATGGAATCACCTGTATCTTCTTTGATGGGAGAAGAGATGACACCAAAATAATGTTGGAGCTGTGGGCAGTAACAGGCTTTTTCCTAGCCTTGTCAAAGAACACTACACAGTATATAGTGAACCAGGTGGCAAATACTTGTGGCATTTTGTCTCAGAAGAGGCAACAGAAAATAGGAGCCATGTTAAGGTAACTGCTGATCATCTGGTGGAATGACTGAAAGAGAGAGGAGCAGATAAAACCCTGGTGGTTATTGGGGATGACAGTACCAATGTCAACACTGGCTGGTCAGGAGGAGTCAAACATGAAGTGGAGGTAAACGTGGGTAAAAGGTTGGTCTGGATTGTTTGTGATCTGCATACAGGAGAGCTGAGCCTAAGACATCTGATGACAGCCCTAGATGGCAAGACCCTAAGCAACATTACGTGGTCTGGGATTCTAGGATCTATGTTAGACACTGCCACGGAGTTGGAAATCAATCCTAAATTCATCAGGATGACTGTAGGACCTCCACTGCCCAACCTCAGTCAATAGGTCATCAAAGACGTTAGCACCAATCAGTCAAATGGCTACAGGATTATCACTGCCATAAGATCAGGAAATTTGCCCAAGGATCTTGCTCTCCTGGAGATTGGATCAGTGTCTCACAGCATGTGGCTTACCAAGGCATTAAGATTTTGCAGACTGTGGGTATCCAAACATGGTTTGAAAGGAGCAAGCCAAAAAAAACTGAGAATGATAGTGGAATTCATTGCAGGGGGTCTACATACTTAACTGATTTAAGTTAAATCCTAGTTGGGTGGATGGTCTGAGGCATGTGTTATATCAACTACAACTTTTAAGGAGTCAAAAGAAGCAAGTGGTAGACATAGTGATGCCAACAGTGAAGCGTTCTGCCTGGTATGCGCACTGTGAAGCTGTACTTTAGGCTATGTCGTGCAGTGATGAACCAGAACAACGGATGGAGGCAGCTGAAAGAATATGTGCAATTAGAGGTGAAGAAGATATGGAGACACAGGTTGGAGACTGCAGTGTCAGACCCAGAGAGACACCCAACATTAATCCTGATGCCACCAAATTGTTAAGCTAACTGACTGACCTTTGACAGGAAGGCTTACCACTGCATCACTCAGAGAATTTCTGGAGAAACCCATGTAAGTTCCAGCCTGGCCATCCCACACCCAGTCAGTCAAAAGGTGTGTAAAAATGACAACTGAAGCAGCCCAGCATGTCTTCTCTCAAGATAAGAGGGAGATGTGTATCAGAGGCCAAATGATCAGTAGGAAACTGATGTCATGGAACAAGAGCATGGCTGATCTGGCAGCTCTCACTAAATTCAAATACTGACTTAACCATGAACCTGAATTTTTTGATGAATAAGCTACTCATAGTAGGCCATGACACAGATTTTGTTTGATAAATGTTTCTAGAAATGTGTTTATGTTCAAAAATGTCAAATTTTATAGCTATTATTCATGTGGATTAAGCCTTTTATAAGATTTGAAATCAAAGTTCAGCTTAATGAACATGATTGTCATTTGTAAGTCCTGGAATCAGTTTAAACCTTACAGATTTTTAATGTTATAAGTTTCTGCTTTATATGTGACAATTGTGACATTAGGTGTACTTGATGTTTGTCATGTTACATTTTGAAAGGCATAAATAGCTAAAACAATACTGTATTATATAGTTAATATAACATTTTGAAAATAAAGTCTAACTCACTGGAGAACCATTAAAAGCACTGTAATAGTCCAAGTGGAGGCATGAAACTAGTGCATAAAAAACATATATCCCACCCTTATTTTAACTTGAAATATACAGTATGTAGGTAGAAACGATCTGATATGTCAGTTTTTGCCCTATTTGAGGTCAGCACACCAAAATGTACTATTTGGACACTAGTACATGTGAAATTTTTGCAGTATTAATTTTTTATCAGAATCTGACACACCCTATTATGTCGTGCATGTACTCGTATGGGTTAAAGAGAGTTGGGGACAAAACAGATCCTCGGGGGACGCCATTTGTGAAGTTTCTGATGTTCAAAGACTGACCGGCAAATGTTACATGTGCACATTTGCCTGTTGGGTAGTGTGCCAGCCATCTTTTTGTGTTATTGTGCATGTTTGTGTTGAATATTTTGTTTGTGAGGTTGTGGCAGGGGATAGAAACAAAAGCTTTGCTAATGTCTAGTGTGACTAAGAGTGTTCTGTGTGGTGGCCTAGCTGAATTGATGCCATCAAATACTCTTTGTATAAGGTCTGTAAGAAGAGTGTTTGTGGAGTGTAACTGTAGCAGCTTAAGACCATGCTGTGGTTAATGGGCCTGCTCAGCCACACAGACCAGGGTAGAGCCACAACAATAAAAGTGCTTAGGATGACATTGAACCAATGGTGAAAAAATAATGTCATCAGCATCCTACCCAAAGCCACCCTGAAGACTCCCCAGAGCCTGTCCTAAGCTTTCCTAAACCGGCCTTGCAGTGACCACACATTCATACACCCAGCAACACACTGATAAACACATGGACATACACACATACTTATTGTACTAGGTGTGTGTGTGTGAGGCCTTACAGTGACCAAACATTTCCAAGCCTAACAATATTGACAAAAACATGGACACACACTTACTGTACTGTACTGTGTGTTTATGTATGTGTGTGTTCATACACCCAACAACACACTGATAAACACATGGACACACACACTTATTGTACTAGGTGAGAGGCAGGAATGAGTCACCACTGTATATACTCCCTGATAACTCTGCACACTCCCTGGCCTGCTGACTTTGCTGACTCCTTGATGATTCTCTGTTCACTGCTGACCTCCTCCTGACTCTCTAGACTTCCTCCAGTTCTCCCTGATGACTCACTTCCTGTTAACTCCTTCTTGACTTCCTCAGTACTTGACTTCAGGATGGTGGGAAGATTTGGATTCCTTCAAGTAAAACCGGCCAGATCCTGCCACGTCCATCTGTAACGACAAAATAATGTGAGAGAAAATGTAAATAAAAAAAAATTAACTGAGAAAAGCCGACATTCATGAGTTAACTGACAAGAAAACATGGCCTTGCAGAGGTCAGACACACTACACACATTTTACTCTAACTTGGCCCAAAATTACCATCTCTCTGGCCAAACTTCCCATCTCTGGCCAAACTTCCCATTTCTCTGGTCAAAAATACCATCTCTCTGGCCAAAAATACCATCTCCAGCCAAAATTGCCATCTCTCCCACTAAAATTCTGAGTTGTAAAAAACAGAGTAATATATGGACACTAGTCACAAAGAAGTGCTATGGAAAGGATGCACAGTACTAGTATTACCTTTTTTTTTGTCACTCAGCTAAAGGAAATGAACTGCAAAAGAACGAAACTCTTTGCCAAGCTCAGGTGAAAGCACTATACCCAATGTCTCTGCTGATTTCCTGCCCTCCTGACTCCTTGGTGATTTCCTTTGACTCCAAGCTGATTTTCTGCTCATTCGCTGCTGACTTCCTGCTGCATTTTGATGGTAGGAGGGTTGGGGTAATAGCAGGCGGGTCAGCTCCATCTGTGCAGGCAAAATAAAGCCATTAGTTATCTATCTATTGTCTGACGCCTTAATCCCGTAAGGGGTGGCCACAAACAAATGTTGCCCTCCCCCCAGAGAAATGACCATCTCTTATATATAACAATAATCTATCCATCTATTGCCAGAGGCCTTAATCCAATAAGGGGTGGCCACAAACAAATCACCTCCATGTTGCCCTGTCCCATGCCATTTCACTGCCCTGGTCCCACCTCACACCCCCCTCTCATATAACTCTCCACTCCATCTAATCCATGGCCTCCCCCTCCATCTCCCCCCCTCCACCTCACTCACATATACTCTCCTCGTCAGTCTCTCACTCTCCACATGGCCAAACCTTCTCAGTGTGTTTCTCCTAATGCTTTCTATCACATCCACATCCACACCACAATGCTCCTTCACTTCCTCATTTGTCAGTCTGTCTCTCCATGTGACTCCACATGCTCCTCTCAAATAACTCATTTTCACTGCTCTCACTCGTGACTTCTGTCCCTGCAACAAGGTCCAAGCTCCACTTCCATACGTTAGAGTTGGTATCACAATACTGCCATGTAGTAGCTTTTTCACTTCCTTGTTTCTTATCACTGCTTTCAAGGAACCAGCAACTTTTCTTCCTTGTTGTACCCTTTCCAGCACTTCACCCTCTAAACTTCCATCCTTACTCATCACACTACCCAAGTATTTAAATATGATTCTAATTCTGCCTATTGCCAGATGCTTTAATCCAATAAGGGGTGGCCACAAACAAATTGCATCCACATTACCCTGTCTCCCACCATTTCACCACCCTACCCCCAACTCACACTCCCTTTCCTCATATACTACCTCTCCACTCATCCTTGGCCTCCTCCTCCCTCTCCCCTCCTCCGTCTCACTTACATACACTCTCCTCGTTAAGCCCGGTTCACACGAGCGAAATCGCGGCAGTTTTTTCGCCGATTTGCGGGGAAAAAAATGCTGTATTTCGGGATTTCTCCCGGAAAGGTGTTCACACGTATGAGGACTGCCGAGGCAGGAACGCGGCAACAGTGTTTACAAAGATAGTCCACCGTACTCGTACTAGGTGTGCAGTTCTTGCTCTTGCACTTTGCCTACTTCAAGATGAGCCCTCACGGCCGCAATTTAGTTCGTGACCCCTGGGTAGATGTACCACTTCCAGCCAACTAGTTAATCTGTCTGCTTAAGTGATGTACTCCTCCCTCTCCAGTTGGAACGGGTCAGCCACAGTTTGCTGGAAGGGGTACTCCGGTGGGGTTCTGGGCAGCAAGTTTTCCGGGGGATGTGATGAGGCGTTGATTTCGCATAATTGACAGTGCCTCCTTTTCTGCTCCACCTCAGCATCTATGCCGGGCCTTTACATGCATTGCCTGGCGTGCCTGAGCATGGAGTCCCTGCCCTGGTGACCTGTGTAGAGGTTGGCTAGGACCGTGTGGAGAAGGGCTGTGGGAATTACAAGTTGCAGGTGCCCCTCATCTCTGGCACACATGACAGTGTCCCCCTGGCATGACAGGTGCCTCCTCATTCTGTAGAATGGGTGGAGTGCTGTCAGCTCATCCTTCCGGTTGGCCCAGTCCCCGGCGCTCACGCACTCGTGGAGAAGCCTGTAGTCCTCGTCCTGGTGCACTTCTTCCTCCACTTGACTGAGGTCCACGATGGCATCCTCTTTGTCTTCTAGGGCGCAGGCCATCGCTGTTGCGACCACGGCACATGTAGCCTCATCTTCCGCCAGGTCTGTCTCGTCTGGTCTGCCCCATAGCAGGGGGTATCTTGAGAGTATATCTGCTGTGTGGTTCACCTCCCCTTTCAGGTACTTTATGCGAAATGAGTACATCAATGTCTTCTTCTTGAGGCTGAGTATGCAGGGGTTGCTGATGTCTTTCAGCTCTTTGTCCTTGAAGATCTTGGTGACTGCATGGTGGTCTGTGATCAATGTGAGGTCCGAACATCCCAGCAGGAACAGGCGCACCTTGAAAAAAGTGCCTGAAAAGGCACTATGCGACAGCAAAGGCCTCCCCCTCCAATGCTGAGACGTTCGTCTCAGCTGCTGTTAGATGGCGGCTGCCGCACAGGGCTATTTTCCAGCTGCTCTTGTAGCACAGGAGGGCCTCTTGAGACACACACTGGCAGTACTCCTGCATGACCATGAAACCGATGCCAAGCCTGCTGAAGTCGGTGAATACTGCTGTGGGCCATGTGGCATTGTAATACTGGAGGCCCTCCACCACAAGCATGCCTACAGTCTCCTTTGTTGACTCGAAGATGGCCTGGAGTTGGCCATCCCAGTACACCACTTTCTCTGATGTTTTTTTTTCAATAATTCCCTGAAGGGCTCCATGAGTGGTGCAGTGGCAAGGAATGGCGCCACCTGGTTCACCTGCCCGAACCACGATCGGATATCTGTAATGGTGGGGTGTGGCGGTATCTGGAAATTGGTTATACTGCTTAGCAAGTCCTGGCTAGGCTGATACTACTCCCAGTCGAGCTGATAACCTGTGAAGCTTACGCTTCTGCAGAAGCAAAAATTTGTCTGGGTGGAGCATTATCCCATTTTCTGCACATGTTCGCAGGAACTGGTATGGTGCCAAAAAGTATCAGCAATGCTATGGCTGAGCAGAAGCGTGTCGTCAACACATTTCAGCTTCCTAGGGATCCCTACTATTGTGTCATCGAAGCACTTGGTGAAGGTGTCCTGTCCTACACAGTGGCTCGTGGGTGTGTGCCGGTAGCAGAAGCAGTCCAACGGGGTGATGAAGGTGGTTAGCTTCTTGCTTTCCTTGTCCAGGGGGATCTGATGGTACTCCAAATAAGCATCCACTACTGTTTTGAATGTATGCTTCGGCACTCTGGGGTGGCAGGTATAGGGGGTCTCCTGCTTGCTTGCCAGGTTGAGTCGCTGATAGTCCATAGTTCTACACGGCCATCTGTCTTTCTTCGGGACCACCACCATACGGGAACACCACTCCCTGGGTTCTCCAGCCAGTACGGATTCAATGACACTCTTCCTTATGTCTCTTCCAACTGCTGGCAAACTTTTTCGTAGAAGTGGTGGGGGACAGACGCTGGTATGTGCACTGCGTAGGGCTTTGAACAGGAGTGAAGGTGGATGTGGTGGGTTGGCCCCTTCACCTTTGGCAGGGGGGCATGGTTCACTGCGAATGTCATGTGCCCAGAGTGCTCCAGGAACCACTTCTCCAACAGGTTCACATTTTCTTTCGTCAGGGTGTATGGGGGAGTATTGGGTTGGGCTGGGACTGGGGGCTTTTCCGCCTGTTCAACAGCCCCTACAGTTGCTGGCACGTTGGGGAAGTCATGTGGTACCACGCCTGGCGCTTTGCACGTCTGCAGCAACAGATACAGCCATTGCACCCCATCAGTGAAGTACAGGTTCGCCATAGCAGACCTTCCGCCCACGTTGAAGCTGCATTCCTTGCATCCCACAATGTGTATGCTCCCGCCTGCGAGGTGATTAATACACATGGTAGGTCTCTGTAGACTTCACAGAGTCAGCCCGAGGCCCCGCATAAGGTGGCATCCCGCTATGCATACCTGTGCACCTGTATCGGTTACCGCCGTCACCTTGCATGCTGCTGGTGGGTCGTCACACTTCACTTCTACTCTGGGGCACACTGACGCCACAGCACTGGCTATCGTGACGCTGCCGGTGGTCTTGGCAGGGCTGGGCTGCTTCACTGACCTACACACTCGCTGGAAGTGGCTGAACCTCCCACACCTGCGGCAGGTGGCCCTAACAGCAGGGCATTGGCACTCCCTGCCGCACTTGCTGTTGCCGCACCTCCGGCAGTCTTTTGCTGGTGGGGGAGGGGCACAAGGCTGGGGTAGCCCTGCACCTGTCTGTTGCAGCCGAGTGGCACTGACCGCTTCCGTTTCCTCCTCGTCTCACACTGGAGCACCTGCCACACCACTATGACCACACACTCCCACTGTTTTCTCCGCCGATTCAAGCACTTCACAGGCGTTTGTGATTTCTTTCACAGATCGCAACACTGGGAGATGCCACAGCACTTCTTTTTTCATACTGAGGTTGTGCAGTCCCATCACAAGCTTTTTGAATAGCATAAAATCGTCGAGATTTTTCGAACACTGGGGTAATTTAAAATCACACTTTACCATCTTGGCTCTACATTTTGCCACATATGAACACACACTATCATTGGGCTCCCGTATATATGTGAAGAAGCCTGACCATGCTCCCACAGTGCACCTGGAGCCAACCACCATGCCGGTTGCTCATCCATGCTCATGGTCTCAAGTCTATGCTTGGCCACCCATGCATCCATGCATTGCTGAACATCAGGATCACACAACAATCTCATGTAACCTACGGCCAAGGGTGGGACCCACCTGCAACCACTGCTGTAGCACTCGACGCCGCAGGCCCACGCCTCAAACTGGGAGGACGACATTCCCATAGTAGCCTTACTGGGTGCTACAGGTAGTGCCGGCATTCTCCACTGGGCCTGTGCCGCCAGGAGCAAAGCTGGGTGCACCGGCTGGTAGGCTGTCCCTGTTCTTGGAGGTTGAAGGTGGGGTGGTGGCACATTGTATATGTTGCTGCACACTTGGTCTGGTGCCATGTGCCAGAACCAGTCTTTTGACTCTGGGTTTGCCTGCTCAAGTACTGGTGGCGCCGCCGCCCCGCAGTTGCCTACAGAACTCCACTGCACCATGTTGGGGTGAGAACCAGGAGGGAGATGGAAACAGCGAGGCCAGCTTGAGATTTATTTTAATAGGTACAAGCATGCCCTCTCACTAGCACGGCCTGAGTCTGACTGCCCGGCAGTGCCCGCCAAGCCCCACATGCGGGCCGGTGGCATGCGCAGGAGTTCCGCCTGGCAGGATGAGTTCCCACGCAAATACAAACTCCAACAGGAGTTAAAACTCTTAATTCCACTGAATTGTAGTATTTCTATTTACTGAACAAAAATATTACTGTACATGGCAAATGAGAAGCTTTACTCGTATTGATCATATTGCTTATAAAGGCCTCAGCATTCTTGCATGCATTGGCCTTGGTCAGTTACAGTGCCAAGGCACGCTTCGAGGGTGTCCCTGTTACCATCCTGGCAAGGCGCCCTGAGACCACTGCCACAGCCATTGGTCACAGCTGGGCCTGATGATACTAAATTACCCAAGCGAATCAAAGTGGCGTCTTCGAATGTGGGTAGTTTAAAGGGCAGAGTGGGGGAAGTGGTCGAGGCAATGAGTAGCAAGTGCATGGATGTTGGCTGTGTACAGGAGGTTGGGTACGGGGAACTCGGATCAGCCAAAATGATTGCCAGGGATTGTCAGTATAAGATATTGTTGCTGAGAAGGGCAGATGGATGTGGTGGTATGGGTGTGCTGGTTAAGGAAAAATGGATGAAATATGTCATGAATATGAGGAGAGTGAATGAAGGGATTATATTAGTAAAAACTTTGTTTGGTAGGCTGGCAGTTTCATTTATATTGGCGTATGCTCCACAAGCTGACTAGGATGATATAGAAAAAGATAGGTTCTGGGATGACTTAATACATGTGGTAAGTGGGATGATGATATTACAGTTTTGGGAGGGGACTTTAATGGTCATGTGGTTGAAGCAGCTCAAGGATATGAAGGGATACATGGGGGATGCGCATATGGTACGAGGAATGTGGAAGGGGAAAGGATACTCGAGTTTTGGAAAGCAATGAACATGATTGTGTGTAACATGGATTAGGCAGAAAGCGGGTAGATTGATTACATACAAGTCTGGGGGAAATAGTAGCCAGATAGAGTACTCCTGGTCAGGCAGGCTGATAAGAGGTTGGTGCAGGATATTAAAGTTATTGGAAGTGAAAGGTGTGAGAAGCAACAGAGATTACTGGTATGTGACATGGTGCTTAAGGAGAGGGTGGTGAAGAAGAGGACCTATGCACCTAAGAGAAAAATATGGAAGTTGAAAACTAAACAGTAAAGGATGCCTTCTAGAGCGAGATGAGTATTGTGGTGGCTGAACAGGGAGCTTTTGATGGAAGTGTTAATGAACAGCACAGAGCTCTCAAGAACAATCTCCTGAGACTTACTGATTCAGCGTATGGATGGGGAAGGGGCCCCTTCAAGACTTAAAGTAACATGGTGGTGGGATCAGGGTGTAGAAGCTTCAGTTAAGAAAAAAAGAGGGCTTTTCCAGGAGTGGAAAAAGGGGTGGTAACAAAGAGGAATACTTGGCTGTCAAGCGTAAGGCTGGAAAAAGAGGTACAGTATACAGGGCAAAATCTGAGTCTGAGATTTCTGCTGGATAACACAAATAGTGTGGAAAGGAAGAATTTAAAGTGACAAATCAAATCAAGAGGGAAAATAGGGATATCATAGGTGAGCAATGTGTGAAGAATGATGAAGGAACAGTAGTGGTGAACAGTGAGGATATTAAATACACCTGGAGAGAGCATTATAACCTGTTGCTGAATGAGTTTGACTGGAACAGGGAGGATTTGGGGTCAGCATATCCAGTGATTGACCCTTGGCCTTTGATTGATGCTGCTACTGTGAGCAAGGCAACAGGCAGGATGCAGGTGGGGAAGATAGCACGTGTGTCTGGGTTAACTGTTGAAATGTTGAAGGCCTCAGGAGATGTAGGAGTAGGGTTTGTTACTGATCTGATAAATAAAATTATGAGTGCTCACCATCCACTCACTCGATATAGTGTTGTTCTCGGGTGCCTGTCCTTTCCTCTCCTCCATCCTTCAATCCTCTTCTGTCTTTCTTTTCTTCACTCTTTCCTTGTCCTTCTGCCTACGTGGCTTTACACTCCTTCTTCTGCCTTTCTTGCCTTCATTCTTTCCTCGTCCTTCTGCCTGTGGGTGACTTTACGCTCCCTCTTCTGTCTATCTTGCCTTCATTCTTTCCTCGTTCTTCTGCCTGTGAGTGACTCTACACTGAGTGGCGAGCCAAATGGTTTCCTGTACACCAGGAAATCATTTACTACACTGGGTGGTGACCATATAACCAAATTTTGGCGCCTGGTGGTTTAGTGGGTAATTACGGCACTCCAATCGGAGTGCGCCGGTGAAGGTTTATATCCAAGGGATGGTTGGGGTTTATTGCTCACGTAATGCCATTCAGGGATGAGTGAGGCTGGTCACTCTCATCTTAAATGTCAGGACCAACTTGCCTAGCCCCGGGTTCCTACGCTCCTCTGTGGGGCAACAAAGGATTGGATAATGAAAGAACGAATGAACGAAAATTATGAGCACATTGTCCCAGATAAATGGCTAGAGAGTGTGACTGTAAATGTGTACAACGGGAAGGGTGATGCCTTGGAAAGAAGAAATTATAAGTATAAAGCGTTTGGACCAGAAAACGAAAGTAATGGAGAGAGTTCTAGAAGGTCTGGCAATCTATTCTATTGCCAGACACCTTAATCCCGTAAGGAGCAGCCACAAACATATCGTCTCCATGTAGCCCTGTCCCCCACCATTCCACTGCCCTGCTCCCAGGTCACACACCCCTCTTTCATATACCTCTCCACTCCATCCCCCCATATCATCCTTGGCCTCCCCCTCCCTTTCCTCCCCTCCACCTCACTCACATACACTCTCCTCGTCAGTCTCTCACTCTCCACGTGGCCAAACCACATCAATGTGTTTCTCCTAACACTTCCACATCCACACCACAAAGCTCCTTCACTCCGCATCCACACCACAGTGCTCCTTCACTCCACATCCACACCACAACACTCCTTCACTTCCTCATTTGTCAGTCTGTCTCTCCATGTGACTCCACATGCCCCTCTCAAATAATTCATTTCCACTGCTCTCACTCCTGACTTTTGTCCCTCCAACAAGGTCCAAGCTTCACTTCCATACGTTAGAGTCAGTATCACAATACTGTCATGTATTAACTTTCTCACTTCCATGCTCACTTCCCTGTTTCTTATCACTACTTTCAAAGAACCAGCAACCTTTTGTCCTTGTTGTACTCTTTCAAACATTTCACCCTCTAAACTTCCATCCTTACTCATCACACCTCCCAAGTACTTAAATGCACTCACATTTTCCATTTCCTCCTCATCCAACCTCACTGTACATTCACTGACTTCATTTCTCTCAAAGACCATAACTTCCTACTCTTCCCTACATTCACCTCTAGATTCCGTTTCTGACACACTCCCAAACTCATCCACCAACCTTGCAGCTCCCCTTTGTCTTCACTAAACAACACAGTACCTTCTGCAAACAAGAGTACTGGGAGGTTTCAAACACTGCACTCTCTCATTAGGACCGCTCCAACATCTACTGCTCTACCTTGTATCTCTTTTATAACCCCATCCGTATACAGATTGAACAACCATGGAGACAAGACACATCCCTGTTTCAATCTAACCTTTAAATAGAAAAATTCACTCAATTCACTACCCACATGCACTGCAGCCTTAGCACTCTCATACATACTCTTCATGGCATTCAACAGCTTCCCATCCACTCCATATATTCTTAGTAGTAGTTTCCACAATCTTTGTCTATCCATCCTGTCATATGCTTTCTCCATAGGTATGATTAGAGAAACAGTGAATATTGATGGGATGTAGTTTGGGCAAAGGGACCACTAATGCCATATTCATTGTTCAACAGGTTCAGGAAAAATATATAGGAAAGAAATAGGATCTGTACTTTGTTTCTATTGATTTGGAGAAGGCCTTTGACAGAGTCCCCAGGCAAGTGGTGAAGTGGGCAATGAGAAAGCTTGGGATCGAGGAATGGCTGGGCAGAGTGGTTACGACTATGTATGTGGGTGCTCGCACCCTGGTGAGCGAATGGAGATTTGGGTGATGAGTTTTCCATGAATGTTGGTGTGCATCAAGGGTTAGTCTTGAGCCCTTTGTTGTTTACCATGGTGCTTCAAGCCCTCTTACATGTCTTCAGAAATCGACTTTCATGGGAGATGATGTATGCCAACGATTTGGTGTTGAGTGCAGAGAATGAAAGGGAGGTGGAGAGATTTGGGATGTGAAGAGATGATATGAAGAACAGGGGCTTGAGGGTAAATTCAGATTCAGTATACCAAAGATGATGGCATCTAGGGTTGGTGGCAGTACTGTCAAAGAAGAGGGAGAGTGGCCATGTGTGGAAGTAATTCCATCTTGTGCAGTGTTTGTGATAAATGGGTGCATAAGAGATGTAGAGGTAAGAGGAATGTGGATTTCATGTGTGCAGTATGTTGGGGAGAGCATGTGGAGATTGTCAGGCATGATAGGACTGGTTTTACTGATGAGTCTCTTGAGTGTGTGGAAGAATATTTTTACTTGGGAGACATGTTGTATGCTAGAGGTGGGGCTGGAGCTAGATCTGTGGCTGGAGTGAGGAGTGGTTGGGAGAAGTTCTGGGAGCTATTGCCTCTCCTGACATTGAGAGGGCTCTCCCTCCATGCTATTGCATCTTTGTATGTGGCATGTATTAGAAGTGTAGTATTGTATGGTAGTGTGGCCTGGGCAGTAAAGGAAGAGGATATTCACAAGCTTAAGCATACAGAAATGACAATGATCAGGTGGACATGCAATGCATCCATGAATGCGAGGCTTGGGAGGGCTAGGTCTATGATGGAAGAGTCATGAGGAAAGATGGGACTGGAATGTATTGGTGCTGCAATAAGGAGAGGTAGATTGAGATGGTAGTAGTAGTAGTAGTAGTTGTTCTGTAGGCAGTTTGGCCAAACAGCCCCGAGTCCCTAAGGAAGGTCATGGCCGAGACTGGGCTATCCCACAGAGCTCACAAGGAGTATATGTTGTGTTGTTGGTGTAGGTGATTGTGTGCAATGCAGTCTTTCATAATGTGCTATGTTGCATTTTTTGGACAGGCATCAGCGACGGAGTCATCCAGGCTCTTCTGGTAACTTAAGAGGGCTGGATGATGCCCACATCTCAGCCTGGCCAGGTGGATCCTGTCCTCACAAGGGAGATAGGATTCAGAAGGGTGGATATCATGAGGCCATGCATGCAGCTGCGTATTGTCTTTGAGTGACTGAACGGAGCAGCGAGTTATTTGAGTATGGATATGCTTCTGGAAGCTGGTCTGAGGCAGGCGAAGGGGGAGAGATGACAGTATTTGTGTATGATATTGTGTGCTGGGTGTTGTTTTGATGTTACTTGGTGTGTGTGGATGTGCTGCCATCTAGTGTAGTGATGTTGTAGGTTTGTGGGGGCTGCAGCGAGAATCTGGGTGCCTCTCATGCCTAGATGATCCTTGACTGAGGACTTTGGTTTCTTGATGTAGGTGGTCTGTGGGTGTAGCAGCAGTGCAGCCTGTGATAATATTTAGGGCCTTGCTCTGTATGGTCTAGACTGAGATGGTTTGGGCATGTGGAGAGGATGGGGATGACAGTTGGGTGCAGAAAGTGAGAAATGTGAACACTGAGGATAAAGCTGCGAGAGGCTGACTGAAAAAGACCTGGGACTAGGTCATAGAGCGTGAGGGTCCTCAGGGATAAGGGAATGAGTATGGAGGCTGCCAGAGACCGAGCAGCATGGACAGCCGCCATAAGCTGTCCAAGGCCAACACATACAAGAATGTTGCAGCCTTTATAAATGAAATGAAATGAAAAGAAGCATACTGAAACCCCTGAACTAATCACTGAACCAGCTGTTTATGCAAACATTGCAAGCCCACATTCATTGACGGCAATCAAACCTTTACAATTTCAATCTTTACATTTCCTCATGTAGTTTTACTGTAAACACTGTAAGTAAAATGAATAACTTGGAAAGCACCCACTCCTTTAACACAAATTTTTTTTCCATTATACAATATATTCAAATAATCAAAGAAGAGGTCTAACCCAAGGAGTGCATAATTACCTGGTTTAGGTGCCTCTCCATTGCACAATATTAGAGTGCACTTTATTTGGCACAGCCTGAGTTGTGGCTTACACTCACTGATAAACACAACTGGAGCCATGGCTGGCACTCCATAGGTTAAAAACTTGCAAGAATGTGTAAACTTGAAGTTTATTAATTACAGAACTTCATCAATTTTACATGCAAACCAAGCCTCACAATACCTAACTTAGCTGTGAAAACAACTCACCAGTTCTAACCTTGGTTTCAAATCAGTCACTTTCACAAAAATGGAGTGTCATAAATGACTTCCATTATGATGCTATTTAACCCTTCGTTAGTCCGGTGGGGTGTTATGGCACCCCAAATTTTTTTTAAAGCTCATATTTCCTGGTTGGTTACTTGTTTGGGTATTTCTCTCTCTTCCTGTACTCGCCTGATTCAGTGAAGGGAGGGAGCACGTGGAGTGGTGCAGTCCTCCCTATGCTGTAGTGAGAGAGAGAGATGCACTTTTTTCCCCCCTGGGGTGTCCAGTCACCCCACCAGACTAACCAAGATATATATATTCATGATTTATAAAATGTTTTTCTTTTCAATGGGAAATTATTTTATACAGATTTATTATGCAAAATATATATCAGCACTCTATTATTTTTTTTGCACTGGATTGCTGCTCTCAGTGTATTTTATTATTCATTCAGTCATATGATTCTGAGTTTAGCTGAGACAATAATGCATAATTTCAAATATCTGTTTCATAGAAGCTTTCTTATTGATATTAACTACTGTTGATCATAATACCAATTAAAAGAAAAAAATATATATGAGTGCACCCTCACACA
The DNA here is from genome assembly GCA_018397915.1 of Birgus latro. NCBI lineage: Eukaryota > Metazoa > Arthropoda > Malacostraca > Decapoda > Coenobitidae > Birgus > Birgus latro. The sequence continues at coordinate 22,707 of JAGKTI010006971.1, forward strand.
ATGCGAATTCACACAATGCGAATCACCTACAATGTGAGATCAACCCAGAAAATGCTTATTTTTATTGAATGCGAAATCTGCAAATCGAACTTCCCAACATGTGAATCGGCTGTATGGTTCCAAGGCAAAAATGGACTTCCTGCCCTTTCTACAAGTGTTGGGCTGTACAATGCGAGTCATCACATGAAGGCAGGTGGTTGGCAAGGCGCCAGGTTCAAAAGGCAGGTGGCTGGTCAGCAATTCCTGGGTAAACAAACACTTCTCCTCCATATTGCTGCGAGAACGAATGTTGTACCTTGCATCCTGTGGTCCATTTTAGCATCCTAGCAGTACTCACCTGTTCATCTTGGTCTCAGCTGTCGACTTTGAAGGCTTTATGGCACCTCCATGAGACCTCAGCTGTGACAGTGAGAGTAACAATGGGCAGCTCTGCCCCATAGGGCAAGAGTAAATGCCCCAAGCATTGAATACCCACCCACACCCTCCCTAGTTAACAAGCCCAGAAGTCACTTAAATAAAGGTACATAGTGTTCTGTTTGTTGTTTTATTTGTTGGTCCAGCTTAAAGTACTGTTAGACAAAGTATTAGCAGGGTAAGTAAGCTGGAAGGGGACCCGAAGACCAAGCCCTGGGTAGGCTGTCCACTATATACCATTTTTCCCATAAGTTCTTTGGTTCACACAATGCAAAATCGTAGAATGCACAGGTTTCTGCCGCCCATAAACTCGCATTGTGTGAGGGTGCACTGTATCGTCCTGTGGGAGTTTACAGTAAGACCTCACTATAACGGACTAATTGGGGCTCAGGCCAGTCCGAAATATGCGATTTTCCGATAAAAGCGACATCCGGACTTACCCCTGCTAATCCGGACTTTTTCCGATATATCAGACATTAGTCCGGATTGCATCGGTAGTTTTCACCACCACTGCAGTATTGTACTGTGTTATACCTTCACTACATAAATCAAATGGTATAATAATACTGTACTGTGCACTGAAAAACATGTCTTTTACTTGTCTTATTGTGGTGAACATAGCTGAAGTTGTCAGGCAGTCCGGACTGCTTTCTGGCTATATCGGACTTTTTCCGATATATAGGAGTTTAGTCCAGTAGCTCCTCGAGTCCGATAAAAGCGAATTCCGGTCTACTGAAGTCCGTTATATCGAGGTTTTACTGTACTTAATAAATGAGATTTGAATTCATCTGTTGATTTTTTTTTTACCGATTTTATAATTTACTGCCTAGCCCCGGGCTCCCACGCTCCTCTGTGGGGCGACGTAGGATTGGATGATGAATGAATGAATGAATGAATGATGTAAGTGATGGACAAGTTAATGAAAAACATTAGCTTTGTTAAATGTTAATCCATTAATCTGTCAAGTACCCCCGTTAAAGTTAATCTGCTAATTCTGTCGTTAAATTAACAGAAATTAACTGTTAATCCATTAGTTTTTTAAAATGTTAACTTGGCTTATCATTATAATTTGATAATCCGCTGATCTGCTACTTGCTTTTTTTTTTTTTTTTTTAACATATGACACTTGTTTTCCTTTATAAAAGACACTCTTAAAGCTAGAAAATTTTATTTAATACCCCAAAATATTTAAAAAATACAGCTAGAATTAAAAATTAATAGAAATGTAAATGACAAATATTTAAAAAATACAGCTAGAATTAAAAATTAATAGAAATGCAAATGACACAATAACTCAATTAGGTTATCACTACTCCTATATTACTTCTTTGAGTCTTCCCTCACAGGCAGGTGCTCGTTTCCCTTCATAAACATTAACATGTTGAAGTTCTTTGGCAGACCTTATATTGAAAAATATAATTGTTGCCCTCTGTGTTCCTGTAGGACACAAACTTGTCAAGATGTGGCCATGGGTTCTCCGGCAGCTCAGAGTCATTATCCACCTTGGCCTCGCAGACATCACCCTCACTAGCCACAACAGTTTCCTGACTGTCCAGTATGTCCTGGTCGACTTCAGTCTCACTTACAGACAACTGAGACAAGGGGATAGACTTTGCAATGTACTAGATTGAGATGCCGTCACTCTGAGTCTATGATCCCTCCAAAGTCCAAAGTCACTATGACACTACTGATTTGATGATTTAAATGACAATTTAAAACACTTCTGACCTAAAGTGACCTGTAACAGAAAATGAATAAAGGAATAAAAGAAATCAATGGAAATTTTAATGGAAGTTAACAATAATCCGTTAACTCAAAACAAACCCCCCCCCGGGGGTAGGGGGTTTTCAAGAATTCTCCCCCAGTATCCCTGCTTGTCATAAGAGGCAACTAAAAAGGTTGGTGGTGGGTTAGTGCCCCACCCCGTAAAAACAACTAACTAAAAATACGAACAGGAAGCCTCAGACCAGGACTGACCAAAAGTTGACGACAAAGGAACGGACAAAGGACGAGATAAAGATTGCGACCTGGAATGTGAGGGGTATGAATGATGAGGTGAAAGAGAGAGAGATTGTTCAGGTGCTTGAGAGTGCGAAAGTGGATATATGTGGAATAACTGAAACTAAATGGCGAGGTGAGAGTGTGAGAGAATGGGAATATGGATGGGGTATATGCGCAGGAGTGGGTGAGAATGAGAGGGCGAAAGAGGGAGTGTGTATTGTTGTGAGCAACAGGTGGAAGGAGAATGTAAGAGAGTATGGATCAGTTGGGTCAAGGATTGTGTGGGTAAGAGTGAAAGTTGGACTACAAATGTGGGCAATTGTGTGCGTGTATGTGCCAATGCAAGATCATGTAAGTAGAATGAGAGAAGAGTTTTGGACAAATGTGGAAGCCTGCTTGGAAAAGTTTGAAAGGAATAAGAGAGTGTTTCTGATTGGAGATATGAATGGAAAAGTGGGGAATGAGAAGGTGGATGGAGTGGTTGGTGAGTGGGGTGTGCCTGCAGAGATGGATGAGAATGGCAGTGCTTTAGTGGACATTTGTGCTGGGAGGGGGTTGGTGGTAGCTAATACCCTCTTCAGGCACAAAGTGATCCATAGGTATACATGGCGAGTGGTGAGAAGAGAGGACGGGGGAATGAATGAACGGAAGGCAATGACTGACTATGTGTGTGTGGATGAAAGGATGAGAAGATGTATAATGGATGCAAGAGTATATAGAGGTTGGGGGAGTGGAGAATCAGAGTCCAAACAAGATGGAGGAAGAGAAGAAGGGAAAGACAGGAGGAAGCATGTGTTACAAGGAGGGTAGAAAAGTTACAAGAGGATGGAATAAAGGCTGAATATAGAAGGGAAGTGGTGGAGCGATTGGGTAAATATAGATTGGAGCAGATGGGGGATGTGGAGGGTGTGTGCAAGGTATTCACAGAAGAAATCTGTGCAGCATGTGAGGTGGTGTGTGGGGTGAAGAGAAGATGAAAGGGGGTTCAGGGAACAGCATGTTGGACTGAAGAGGTGAGAGAAGCTGTGGCACAAAAGAAGAAAGCATATAATGAGTGGATGAGGAACAGGGGCGACGAAGAAGCTGAGAGACGGACGAGAGAGTTATATGTAGTGAGGAGGAGAGAGGTGAAAAGATTAGTAAGAGAGAGTAAGAAGAGAGTGGATGAGGAATTTGGAAGGAATTTGAGTGCAAAGTGGAGGGAATGTAAGAAATGTTCTGGAAGGAGGTAAAGAGAGCTAGACAGGGTGCCAACGAAGGCAGTTGGGGTGTGAAAGATAAAAATGGTAGATTACTAGTGGAGAAGGGAGAAAAAGTAAACAGATGGAGAGAACACTTTAATGAACTGTTGAACATAGAGAATGAAAGTAATGCAAGTATAAGTGGCTGGGGAATGGCAGGGAGAAGGAGGGTTGTGAGAAGAGAGGAAGAAATCACCAGGATGGAAGTGGTGGAAGCAATGAAGAAAGTTAAAATGGGGAAAGCCCCAGGAATTGATGGAGTGTGTGGTGAAATGCTGAAGCATGGGGGAGAGATAGTAATAGAATGGATGTGGAAGGTGTGCAGATTGGCTTGGGAGGAGGGTAGAGTCCCGGAGGATTGGAAGTCAGGTATAATTATTCCTCTGTACAAAGGAAAAGGGGAAAAAGCAGTGTGTGGTAATCATAGGGGCATTTGCCTTCTCAGTGTAATAGGAAAAATATATGGTAGGATACTTATTGACAGAGTTAGGGAAATTACTGAGGAATTAGTTGGAGAAGAACAAGGAGGTTTTAGGAAGGGAAGAGGTTGTGTAGACCAGATATTCATTCTTAGATCCTTAGTGGAAAAGTTTCTAGAGAAGGGCAAGAAGTTGTATGCAGCCTTCATGGATCTGGAGAAAGCATATGACAGGGTGGATAGACAAGGTTTGTGGAAGGTATTAAGAATATATGGAGTGGATGGGAAGTTGTTGAAGGCAGTGAAGAGTATGTATGAGGGTGCTAAGGCTGCAGTGCGTGTGGATGGCAAACTGAGTGAATCTTTCCATTTGAAGGTTGGATTGAAACAAGGATGTGTCATGTCTCCATGGTTGTTCAATCTGTATATGGATGGGGTTATAAAAGAGATACAAGGTCGGGCAGTGGATGTTGGAG
>JAGKTI010006972.1:0-11683 GCA_018397915.1 Birgus latro
TAAATAAATAAACGCATTTGGCTGGGCAAGTGCAAATAAAAGGTATCCTAGGCACTTGTTACATCAGACAATATTACCATTCTAAGTAAATTAGCTGTTTTGACAGTGGTAAAATGGTGGAAGTGGGGAGGAGAATGGAACAGCCGTAGCGCTACGGAGGAGGGGTGGGGGGGGGACACGAGAGACGGTCAGGCGGGAAAAACAAGTTGTCTCGTCTCGCAAGATGTCAGACTTTATTATGGATCACACCTACTCCATTGCTTCGATACCTTCGCCCTTATTATCCGTACGCATATATATCCGTAAGTATATATATATATTTATTTATTAGAGATGTAACAATTCTGTACCTTTTATAACAATAAATATTTTAATTCAAATTCAACTTCCTCAAATTCATTGTACGTTTGGGTGAAGCACAGATATATACTCGTTTCATGTCTGTTTGTATAGTACAATGACAATGCAAAACAGCATTAATGAAAACTGGAATATAAGGTACAATTGTTGTTTGTAAATATGATATTTCAGGTATGAAATTGAAACCAACCAATCATGCAGCAGGAGTGCGCAGGTGCCACATTCACGAAAATGGATCATCAGCTGGAAAAAAAATCGAGTATACTTGGTGGAGGGAAAGGTGAGAGTAGGTAAAAGATGGGTGAGAGCTAGGAGAATTAGGTGTGGTAGGGAGGTTTTGAAAGTGGGTGAGTTGGATAAAAGAGAGAAAATGGTAGAGTATCAGGAGGATTTGAAAGATGAGTGGAACGCAGTGAAAGATCAGGAGAATGGTAGTGTGGAGGAGGAATGGAAGTTGTTTAACCTGAGGCATCCCATTGACGTATGGGTACATCGCAACGTTTTGTCACAGCTAGACCCATCGACGTACGGGTACATCACGCAATTGCAAGGGTCATAATTTGCACAGTTTTCAAGTTTCATGAGTGATTTTTGGTAGGCATGTGTGGGAGACCTTCCTCTACCAGCTGTCAAGCGGGGATACTGCCTGGCCCCACCTAACCCCCCTCCCCCCTTCCCCCCACACTGGGCAATTCACCTGTTAGCAGTAACTGGCCAGTAAAGGTACGCTGCCCCACGGTCTTTCCAATTATGAAATTCACGGTGAAAGTGATTCCTGAGGTGGAGGACAAAGAAATAAAGAAGCTAGAGCAAGAAACAAACAGAAGTAATGAGGCGGTAATGTCATAAAGGAAGGTGCCATATATGGATGTGTTTGGTGACTGAACAGTGCTTTTATTGCCTATATAAATGTGTGAAAACCAATATAGTCTTGTACTTCACATAAATTCGTACCCAATACATAAATAAATACATAATTTAAAGTGGCTTGAATTAGTTAACCCTTCCATAGTTCGTTTTCTTTAGCTAGGTACCCTGAGAAAAAGTGAAATGTAAGGTTGACTCATCACCTTTAGCACCATTTATAGCCTCAAGAGGGCGATTTCTCTATGAATTATCGATGTTTCTTACCAAAAGTGAAGGTTTGAGCCAAAAAAAAAAAAAAAATCCGAAATTGTTCGGGACGGGGGGGTATCAGAGATGGGAAATCAGTCAGGACGTGACAGGTTAAGGGTGCTGTGGTGAGGCATGCAGAAGAGGTGTATGGTGTGAGACGAGTGGGTGGTTGTGTAAGAAAGGGAAGTGAATGGTGGTGCGAGGAAGTAAGTATGGCTGTGGCTGAGAAGGGACGTGCATATGAAGTGTGGTTGCAGAGGAAGGATGAGGTGTCATATGAGAGGTGGGGTAGGTGGTTGACTGAGAATTTTCAACAGAATAAGGAAATGTTTTGGAAGGTGGTGAAAAGGGTGCGAAAGGGAGAGTCTAGGAAGGAAGGGCGAGTAAAAGCAGAGGATGGAAGGATGTTAAATGAGATGGATGCAGTAAGGAAGAGATGGACAGAGTATTTTGAAAGATTGTTAAATGTAGAGGAGGAAAGGGAGGCTGAGATTGTGGCAGATAGAAGCGTGCAAGGAATAAATGTGTTGGGTGAGTTGAATGATTCTTTGATCACGATGGAGGAAGTGCAGGAGGCAGTAAAGCAGATGAAAACAAGGAAAGCTGCAGGTATGGATGGGTGTACTGTGGAATACCTGAAAGATGGTGGAGCAACTATTGTTGACTGGTTAGTAAGATTGTTGAATGTGTATTTTGTGCAAGGTATGGTGCCAATTGACTGGGCAAGTGCTTGTGTGGTCCCATTGTATAAAGGTAAGGGTGATAAGTATGAATGTACTAGCTTTAGGGGTGTAAGTCTGTTGAGTGTTGTAGGTAAGGTGTATGGTGTAGTGTTAATTAAGAGAGTTAGAGAGGGTACAGAGGGAGTGATTGGTGATGAGCAGTGTGGCTTTAGGAGAGGGAGGGGATGCGTGGATCAGGTGTTTGCTGTAAGACAGGTGTGTGAAAAGTATTTAGCAAAAGGTAAGGATGTGTTTTGGGCATACATGGATTTAGAGAAAGCATATGATAGAACTGATAGGGAGGATTTGTGGACTGTTTTAAGACTGTATGGACTTGATCACAGGTTACTAAAAGGAGTGAAAAGTTTTTATGTAAAGAGTAGAGCGTGTGTAAGAGTGGGAAATACTGTGAGTGATTGGTTTCCCATAAGAGTGGGGCTGCAGCAGGGATGTGTGATGTGACCTTGGTTGTTTAATATTTATATGGATGGTGTTGTAAGGGAGATGAATGCAAGAGTGTTAGGTGGAGGACTGAGTCTGGTGAATGTTGATGGTAGAGAGTGAAATCTGAAGCAGCTGCTGTTTGCAGATGATACTGCACTGGTGGCTGATTCAGAGGAGAGATTGAGTCAGTTGGTAGAGGAGTCTGGAAGGGTGTGTGAGAGGAGGAAATTGAAAGTAAATGAGAATAAGAGTAAAGTGATGAAGTGTATTCATCCTCCTACCAATTGATAGGAGGATGAATAAAGTTTTGAATGGTGAGTTTCTTGAGGAGGTAGAGTGTTTTAAGTATTTAGGGTCACATGTTGCTGTGGATGGAAGAATAGATGCAGAAGTGAAATTTGGAATAAATGAAGTAGGAAAGGTGCTGGGAGGAATGAAAAAAGTGTTTAGATGTTCACTTAGAATGGATGTAAAGAGAAGGCTGTATGAAGGTACTGTGGTACCGACTGCATTATATGGGGCTGAGACATGGAATGTGGGTGTAGCAGAGAGGAAAAGTTTGAATGTAATGGAGATGAGTTGTCTGAGGAGTATGTGTGGAGTGACACGTATGGATCGAGTGAGAAATGAAGTGCGTGCGAATGAGAACTGGAGTTGTTCGGAAGATGGCTGATCGAGTTGAGCCGAGGGTGTTGCGATGGTTTGGGCATATGGAGAGAATGGATAATGAGCGATTGGTGAAAAAGATTACTAGATTTTATGTGAGAGGTGTAAGGCTGAGAGGGAGACCACAAATAGGATGGATAGACAGTGTGAAGAGAGCATTGGATGCGAGAGGGATGTCCGTTGAGCAAGGAAGAGTGGCTGTGTGTGATAGAAATGAATGGAGAGAAATTGTGAATGAATAAATGATGACACAGCCCTGAGGGGATATTCTCTCGCTTTTTATCTGATCAACTGATCAGGTCAGGTGTGGGTAAGGGGATGGGTCCATTATGATGTGGCAGAGGTAAACCAGCTCTGCTGTCAGGCCCTGCTGCGGTTGTCACTGATTGCACTGCGCAGTTGACCCTCGTGTGGTGTGGTGTGGTGAGGATCTGTCCCTTCTCCCCTTTGGGGCTAAGATGCGAATGAATGTGTTTCAGTGGATGAGTAAATTGGGAGTGTGTCATCTTGTCTCGGCAGGAAGAAAAATCTTTATTATACTAATGAGAGATTTTAACACAAATATAAACTGGAATACTCTAGATTTAAAAAGCCATGAAAGTTGGGATCAAAAGCTCTTGGATCTTATACAGGGATTTTTTTCTATCACAACATGTAAAGGAGAACACCAGAAAAACAGAACCAGAAGACCCCTCATTATTAGATCTCATATTTACTAGCCAAGAAAATGAAAGTGACAATATAATCTGTCATCCCCCATTCGGAAAGAGCGACCATGCAGTACTAGATTACAATTTCAGGATAGCATATGATATAGTTAGAGGTAATAGAAATTACAAAAAGGGGCTAAACTACAAAAAGGCAACTGTCATGACCTAAAGAAGTACTTCATGATATGCAATGTGAAAAGGAGCTAAGAGACAAGATATAAACGTCATATTTAAAAAATTATGTGAATTTTACGAAACAGGAGTATATAATTATGTCCCATTGCACAAGGACACGGAAATAAGGGTTAAGAACTTGTTTAACACCGATTGTAAAAATGCAAAAGAGTAAAGGGATTTGTTGTGGATCAGATACTGACATAAAAGTGGGAGACCATATAACAACTACAAGCAGGCATGAAATGATTATACAAGGATAAGGAGGAAGACATTATAAATACAAGTACTAATCAGCTGAAGTTGTTTTACAGCTACATACGAAGCAAAGCAAAAGTTAAAGATAAAATACAGTCCATCATGGATGAGGGGAAAATTCATATCAGTGAAGAAGATATTTGTGAAGTACTAAAAAATTTCCAGTCAGTTTTTACTAAAGAAAGTAGATTTGCGAAAGATGAAAACGAACAAGCATGCCCACACATATTAACAAATATACGTATAACAAAACAACAGGTCCAGGAAGAGATGAGGAAATTAGACAGGAGAAAAGCCGATGGCCCTGACAAGATTTTGTGTTGGGTATTACAGGAATATGCAAAAGAGCTAAGCAGTCCATTACATTTAATATTCAAAGAATCCTTAAGACAAGGAAAGCTAGCTGATATTTGGAAGAAAGCAAACTTTGTGCCCCTTTTCAAGAAAGGAAATAGACAAAATCCACTTAACTACCGACCAGTATCAATGACCAGTGTCGTAAGCAGGATGTCAGAAAAACTGGTATGAAGAATTTGGGTAAATCACTTGGAAAAACACAATATAACAGAAAGACAATTTGGTTTTAGAAAGAGAAAATCATGTGTTACTAACCTATTAAGTTACTATGACTGAGTTGCAGAAATAGTATAGAAAAGAGATGGCTGGGTAGACAGCATATAATTGGATTTCAAGAAGGCATTTGACTGAGTACAACACAAGACTTTTATGGAAACTGTACAATGAAGGAGGAATCCAAGGTAATCTGTACACAAGATTTTCTCAGTAAAAGGGAAATGAGAACAGTGCTAAGGGGAAATTGCTCATCGTGGAGAGAAGAAACAAGTGGAGTTCCACAGGGCTCGGTTCTGGCACCAATTATGTTTTAAGAATCTATAAAGGACACAGACAGCAACATTGGAAATGGAAACTACCTAAACATGTTTGCTGATGATGCAAAAATACAAAGGGATATTACCAACACAGACTCCTGCATAGAGCTACAAGAGGAATTAAATAAGCTTCATGAATGGAGCAATAGATGGCAAATGGAATTCAGTGTGGACAAAATTTGTCATGTAATAAAATTTGGTAAAAGTGAAAAAAAGACCAGACTGGGACCATAAGTTAGGAAGTTCAACCCTACACACATTAGAAAGGGAAAAGGATTTAGGAGTGATTATCCATAACAGACGATCACCAGCTGACCACATAAATGAAAAAGTAAGGAACGTGTACAAACTGCTTCCCAACATGTGGGTTGCATTCACATACATAAATGATGACATACTGAGTGATAATAACATCATTCATTGGACCAACTCAGAAGTATGCATCAGTAGTCTAGAATCCACATCTCAAAAAACACATGGATAAGACTGAAAAGGTACAAAGGACCACTTCAAGATGGGCACCAATTTTAAGGGACCTAAGCTATGAAGAAAGACCTCCACGATGCGATGACCCTCCCACTGTACTTCTGTAACTAGCATACCCTGGGAAAGATACCCGAAGTTCAGCTTTTATGTTGTTGAGGCTGACAGTATCATAAGCTCTGCACTTCACTCCTCTCTAATTTTGCATTGCTGCCACATATGTTCCATGGCAGTGTTTTCAATCCTGATGCTTCTGTGGTCTTAATGGAAACATTTAGGGTTCGCTTCATTTTGCTTTATTTCATTTTTTAAAGGCTCCAACGTGCTTGCATGCATCAGCCTTGGTCACCTAATGATGGCTCTCCATGCTCCTTGATCTCTGGCAGCTTCCCTATTCAGTCCCTTATCCCAGAGGTTCCATGTGCCAATAACGACTCTGTCCCAGTATTTCTTTTCCCTGGTAACTAAGTGTATCCCACATCCTTTGTTTTCTGGTTGTTCTTTCTCACATGCCAAGGCATCCTACAGTCATTTCCACTCAGCTCTGATGCTGGGGTGAAGGTTCTTTTTAACATACAGTTAAAAGAACACAAGTCAAGAGTGTGAGCAATGGAAATGAGGTATTTGAGAGAAGCATGTGGAGTTAAAAGGAGAGGCAGACTGACAAATGAGGACGTGAAGGAGCAGTGTGGTGTAAACATGGATGTGATAGAAAGCATTACAAGAAATACACTGGGTGGTTTGGCCATATGAAGAGGATGGAGAGCGAGAGACTAACGAGAAGAGTGTATTTGAGTGAGGTGGAGGGCAGAAGAGGGAGGGGGAGGCCAAGGATGAGATGGAATGGAGAGGTGTATGAGAGGGTGGTGTGAGCTGGAAGCAGGGCAGTGAAATGGCAGGGGACTGGATGACATGGAGGTGATTTGTTTGTGGCCACCCCTTACAGGATCAAGGCATCTGGCAATAGAGACAGATAGACAGATTCTCCTGTAGACTGCTAAGTCTGCTACAGTAGTTTTGAGGGTGTTTTACTTTCCTAGCATGTGGTTTCTGGCATCCCTAGTTGCCATAATGACAAGTATAGGCCGTTTTTTGGTCTCTTGGTCGTCCCTGTGTTCCCAGCTTTTACCCCCCCCCCCAGCTGGGGGATTCCTGACGTCGCCCACTCCCCCTTACAGGGGATTTCTGTGATTTTGGGAAAAAAATACCCTTACTTCAAACCCTAATATCTGCAAAACTATTAAAGCTAGAGAAAAAATAATGATACATAAGACTCATCAACTCTTCCTCTTTCAAATGAAAGTATCCCGAGGTCTCCAGGTAGTCCCGTCGATAAGTAAGGATAAGTTGAAGATGACTGGTTTTCCATGTTTTGGCGGGCTGCTTCCGAGCATGCGCTGCTGGCAGTGACCTTGGACTCGCTGGTTAGCATTGGCAACATTGACTGGAGCATTGATCGTAACACTGCCCAGGCATCCTTAGATGGAATTTGGAATTTTCCACTCACTCTTCGACTTTTCCTTACTCACTGTCGTAAGTTTGAGGCATCACCCTGTTCATGTGGCTCCCCATAGAGTTTTCCTCCCGTTTCATAGTGCCACTATGCCCCGTGTGGGAAAAGAATAGCTCTTTGATTTTCTGTACTTATGTCTTGAGTCAAATAAAATAATTTCCCTCTGCTACAACACTTATAATTTGCACTTGACATCACGATTACGGGTAATTGAGGCGTCCCCTGCTGAAGTGATGCAAATGACACCTTGGTCGAAATTTAGTTTTCACTTGCATCGAGTAGTACAGTAATAGCTCTATGTGAGGTAAGTGAACCAAAGTGATTCTTGGAAGTGGTATGGTCATAAGGTCCATAATCCTACACAAAATCACGAATTTTTGGCGGAAATGCTGCACGACTTTACTTTCCGATCTGTAGTAAGGCAAGAGCCAGGGAGAGGTGTGCTAAGCCGACTCCGAACCTTCTTTACCCCTGCACAGTTGTTGACTAAGTACCTTACCTTACCGAAGTGCCGTGCCCCTGCAGACGTTGGCGACCATGGAATGCCACACCTCTCTATCTTCTGTCATTTGCAGCAGTTGTCCAGCCGTGTATCCTCCCCTCGCTGTTCTTACTATTCCATCCATATACTTCTCTCTTTGCCTGCCTCTTGCACTACTACCTGGGACTCTTCCCGTTAAACTCAAGTTCTCTATCTTTCCTCTTCTCATAACATGTCCTAAAAATCTCATCTGTCTTCCTCTCACGTGTGCCAGTAATTCTCTTCTGATATCCATTCTCCTTAACACTTCTTCATTTGATATTCTCTCTGTCCAAGAAATTTTCAAAAGCCTTCGCCAGCACCACATTTCAAAAGCTTCCAACTTTATCTCCATCATTTTACTAATAGTCCAAGCTTCACATCCGTATAACAACACAGACCAGACATAAGTTTTAACTGCTCTTCTCCTTGTTCGTATTGAAAGGTGTCTGTTACCTAGTATATTTCTCATCTTCTGAAATGCCTTCTTCGCTTCTAATATTCTTCTTTTAATTTATTCGTTTCATCTACCATCTTCCGTAATGTAGCTTCCCAAGTAGCAAAATCTTCTCACCTGCTTAATCATCTTATCATTCACTCTTACACTGCACCGAGGGACTTGTGCCTTCTTACTAACTACCATCACTTCTGTTTTATCCACATTAATTGTCAGACCTTTTTCTTCACTCGTTTCCTTCACCACTGTCAAAATATCTTGAAGTTTCTCCTGAGTGTCAGCAATCAGTACCGTATCATCTGCGTATCTTATATTATTTATATTTCGTCCTCCAATATTAAATCCTTCTCGTCCTTCAGCTGATCTCATTATCATCTCGCTGTACAGGGAGAACAGATCTGGAGATAGAACGCACCCCTGTCTTACTCCTCTTCTTATATCTATCCAATCACTCTGATCTGCTATGTACACGGGTTTTATTCGCCCCTGTTTAGAGTACAATGTGGGGAGGCTCCCCACATGCAGCCCTTCTCAATAAGGTGGAGTCAAAGGCTTTTCGTCTCATTAACTCTCCTCCTCTTACTGGCTCTCTTCAACCTCTGTCTCTTCGCCGCACTGTTGCATCTCTATCTCTTTTCTATCGCTACTTCAATGGCTACTGTTCCTCTGAACTGTCTGCTTGCATCCCTCCACCTATACAACGGGCACGTAGAACCCGTCTAGCAACAACCTCTCATCCCTTTTCTGTCCAACTCTCTAATGCAAGAGTTAACCGTTATTCCCAGTCCTTCATTTATTCAACCGGTCAACTCTGGAACTGTCTTCCTCTGTCTGTATTTCCTACTTCCTATGATCTCCAGTCCTTCAAACGCAGTGTCCAGGCATCTCAAAATGAACAATGGATCTTGAATTTGGCTCTCTTTTTGTATTGTTTTTGTTTTTTTCTTAGAGGGAACAGTTTTGCGGGCCCGTGGCCTTTAGTTCCTTCTTCCTTGCATTAAAAAAAAAAAAAAAAAAAACACAATCAGCACGCTAGCAGCATGGTGCCCGCCAGCCAATGGGATTGTAGCAGCGGCATCAATCATAGTTCCCGCCTCGTGACAACCGATTTACCCTTTTTTTTTCTTCTTTTTTGTGTGTGGTTTTCTGACCTGTATGGCTGCTACAATGGCTGACAGTGTTAAGTTTGTGTTAAGAAAAAATAATGAAAATATTATTATGAAAGAAGTCATTTTTTTTTTGTGTGTGTGAAAAGCAAGTTGCGTGTACGTGGCTACATAAAAGAAAAATATTATTCTGAGAAGTCATTACGAGTTTTATATTACCTATTTTTTTAATTTACAGGAATATAATATTCAGTGTATTATGAAGAGGAAATTATTAAGTACTGACTTAAAGAACATTATTATTAAGTGATGAAGTAGGTGTTTTAGAAAAGCATGGTCACATTCAATAATATTATTATCATGGTCATGGTCTCGCAATGCCTTCGGTGGGCCTTCAGTCTTCATCAACCATTTCTTCACCATCAACAATATTATGGTAAGATAGTTTGAAATAACAGTACTATTAATGGGTAAAGAAGGCCTTTTTTTTTTTTTTTTTAATCCATGCAACTCTGACAATCTTCGTATGTTTAGTAAAATCGTTTGGAGATAGTTATAATATTAGGTATAAAAGCACCATGTGCTTCAAGGGGTCATGTATCATCAGTAGATTAATAATAACCCGAGATAACAGCGTATTAGAGTTGGAAATGAGGTCAGCGCCACCGATTTGCTCCTTGCTACTCTTCCGCTCTAGAGGCGAAGTGAGGCAAGGGCGAGGGGGAGTGGGCCAGCCCGCCAACTTTCAAACGCTGATTTCTCGACTTAATTTTAAATCATTTACATCACTTCAGCAGGGGACGCCTCAATTGCACTTTGAGATGTAAATGCTGTGGCTGTTTCACGCAGTATGACTGAGTATGAGGTAACTGTACTAAAATTCAGATTGATTTGTACTAATCAGGGGCACTGTGAAAATATTACTAATGTTATACACTATCTATCTATCTATTGCCGGACGCCATAATCCCGTAAGGGGTGACCATTTGACTTTGAGTTATTTGTTTTACAGGGAGGGGCACTAACCCTCCAACAACCCACTCGTTGACACATAACGGAGTACGTATGGTTTGGTTATATGGTTACCACCCAGCGTCGTAAATGGTTTCTTGGCTTACAGAAACCATTGGCTTGTCACTCAATGTAAAGCCACCTGTAAAGGAAAGAAAAGCAATAAGAAGTGACAGGAAAGATGGGAGAAATAGGAAGGGAGGAGGGCAGGCACAGAAAAAGAATAAAAAAGGTAAGGAAGAAGTAGGATACACTACATCAAGTGAGTGGTGCTGCCTACTTCTTTCATACCCTTTATCATTGTTTTTCTGTGCCTGCCTTCCTCTCTTCTTACATTATTGTAATGCACATTACAAATTGAAATACAGGAGTTAGGGGTTGGAGCCGCCAACCACACGGCAACCAGGGCAGACGACACCAGCTCCCGCAACCCCCCCCCCCCTCCAGATCACCGGGGGATTACCGCCGGCGCAGCGCGGCTGGGAGCAGGAACGGCCTACCTGTTTAACTTCCCGGCGCCCCTCTTGTGCCCAGGTGAGGACCCGGAAAGGTAGCAGTCGCCGGCACCTTGTCTCCGGCCGGAGCACAGCTCTGCAGGTAAGGGGTGGAGTTTACAACTCCGCACAGCGCCGCGGTACCGGCCATTGTCATACCGGGTACGGAGCAGAACCGGCCATTGTCCGTTCCCCAGCTGTTTCCCCGCCACAGGGCCGCGACACGGACGCGTGTCGGTCAGCCAGGACTGGCCAGCAGTCATCCGTCTCCTGTCGGCGTTCCCCCCAGAGCGGCACCACGGTACCGGCTACGAGCCGTACTGGGCATGAGGCAGGATCGGCCATAGTCCGTCCCTCAGCTGCTAGTAACCTTAGCTCATCAGCACAGGCCATAGCCGTCCCAGAGCTCACCTCCTGTGCCCTCAGCGTCGGCCTCAAGTCGCACCAGGCCTAACACAGTGCAGGCCACAAGCCACCAGGAAACCAGGCCCAACACAGTGCAGGCCACAAGCTGCCAGGAAACCATCTCTCCCTGTGCCCTCTCAGCGTCGGTCACAAGTCGCACCAGGCCCAACACAGTGCAGGCCACAAGCCGCCAGGAAACCATCTCTCCCTGTGCCCTCTCAGCGTCGGCCTCAAGTAACGCCAGGCCTAACACAGTGCAGGCCACAAGCCGCCAGGGAACCATCTCTCCCTATGCCCTCTCAGCGTCAGCCACAAGTCACGCCAGGCCCAACACAGTGCAGGCCACAAGCCGCC
>JAGKTI010006972.1:16623-38608 GCA_018397915.1 Birgus latro
GTGATGATATCTAGGGTTGGTGGCAGTACTGTCAAAGTAGAGGGAGAGTGGCCATGTGCAATGTGTCACTAGGGCATGGGAAGTGATAACATCTTTTGTAGTGTTTGTGATAAGTGGATGCACAAGAGATGTAGTGGTATTAGAGGTAGACTGCGAGATGATGCTGATTTCATGCGTGCGGCATGTCGGGAAGAGCAGGTGGATTTTGTTAGGCGTGAGAGGGTTGAACTTGCAGGTGAGTCTCTTGAGTGTGTGGAGGAGTTTTGTTATTTGGGAGACATGTTATGTGCCGGAGGTGGGGCTGGAGTTAGCTCGGTTGCTAGGGTGAGAAGTGGTTGGAAGAAGTTCAGGGAGCTGCTGCCTATCCTGACATTGAGAGGACTCTCCTTACGTGCTAAGGGGTCTTTGTATGCAGCATGTATTAGGAGTGTGATGCTGTTTGGTAGTGAGACCTGGGCAGTAAAGGAAGAGGATATTCGCAGGTTTAAATGTACAGAAATGACAATGATTAGGTGGATGTGCAGTGCGTCCCTGCATGCAAGGCCTGGGGGGGCTGGGTTTATGATGGAAGAGTTGAGAGGTAGGATGGGACTGGAGTGTATTGGTGTTGTGATGAGGAGAGGTAGGCTGAGGTGGTTTGGACATGTGGAGAGGATGGGGGATGATAATTGGGTGCAGAGGGTGAGAGGTGTTAATATTGGGGGAGGGGTTGGGAAGGGTAGACCGAGAAAGACATGGGACGAGGTCATTAAGTGTGACTTAAGGGTTAAGGGACTGAACAGGGAGGCTGCCAGGGATCGAGCAGCGTGGAGAGCCGCCATTAGGTGACCAAGGCCGACGCATGCAAGCATGTTGGAGCCTTCAAAAACGAAAACAAAAAAATATGTGGGAGACCTTCCTCTACCCCTAGCCAGATGGCAACACTGCCTGACCCTATTCAACCCCCCCCCCTCGGGGGGTGCACAATTTTCTCACAACTCACCTGTTAGCAGTGACCTGGCCAGTAAAGACACGTAGCACCACGGTCTCTCTGACAACGAAATTCAAGGCGAAATTGATTCCTGTTGTGGAGGACAAAGATTATTTGGCACCAGAGTTAGTAATAAACAGAAGTAATGAGGAGGTAACATCACCAAGTTAGGTGCAATATGTTGATGTATTTGTTAAGGGAACAATGCTTATATTGCCTATATTATTGTGTGAAAAGCGATATACAGTACTCTTGTAGTACATATAAATTCGTACCAAATAAATAAATATCTACAAGGCTACGTGGTTTTGGTTAAGCTTCCCTCGTAATGGGATTGTATTTTATGGAGCGTGGCATGATATAAAACAGTAGTCAGGTGAGGGATCTCTTACCTGTTTAGAATATTTTTCGCTTCAGGTGAGCATTCTCGCTGAATTTTAAGCACAGGTTTGAGCAAAAAAAAGACAAGTTGAAAATTGGTCGGGTACTGGGGATGTGGTGGGTAAAAAAGCGGTTGGGACTGGGCGGGTTAATCAGATTTTATTTTTTCCTTCAGGATGGGTATTTTCTTACGTGAAACTGTATTTTCGACTCA
Source organism: Birgus latro (assembly GCA_018397915.1). Lineage (NCBI taxonomy): Eukaryota > Metazoa > Arthropoda > Malacostraca > Decapoda > Coenobitidae > Birgus > Birgus latro. The sequence continues at coordinate 18,189 of JAGKTI010006972.1, forward strand.
CCACGTCATTGGCTATCCCTTTCCACGAAACTCAGTCTCCCAAATTAACATGTATATATTTTACTATCTAGCCATATCACTCACAATAAGGCCTCCATGACATGTTTTTTTCGTCTTGGACACTGGCAGTGCCTCCCGGTGTTGGACTCGCACCCTGACGAATCCATCTCTTGCTTGTTGTCCCACTACAGCTGCTGCTGCCTCAGTCACCAGCTTGACAGTCCTCTCTGTTGACAACATGTAGATTGAGATGAAGGGGGCTTTGTAGGTTTTTCCATGAAACTTTACACTTTCCTCTTGGACATCCTGCATGTGAAGACAGGTTCTAGAACTTCCTCTTTCTTCCATGTAATGAGCTGAGTGAGTGAGGTAGCAGAAAGGTTCAGCTTAGGTGTGATTTGGCCCTCACACTGGGGTCACCACATTCATTGTCCACACTAAACCTCATGATTCATTCAACAGCGGATCCTCTGTCGTCATCATCTTGACTAGCCAGAAGAGAGAGGAGAATGCTTTCAGAGTGTGCATGCCATGCACCACTCTGAACATACGGGCAGACAATATCACGAACATCCTTGGGCTGCCTTCTGAGAAGTCTCAGCTGAGTCAGGATGTGGTATGGGGCATCCACTAGACTGTGCTTCACTCTGATCTGGAAGAACAAAGGAAAATACACCTGGAGACAAAAATTGACCAATGTCCTCAGTATCTTCAGATCTTGACTGCACGGACCATGCTGCCTTGTCCACATGAAGACCAATCACTGTGCTGTAGTCAGCCACCGGGAATGAGACAAAGGACCACACTGCATGTGTGCTACCTGGGGCGTCAGTTTGCCTTCTCTTACAGCTGTCATGAGCAGGTAGCATGTCCTGGCAACTGTTGACATGTTGGAGACCACGTCTTCTGACCAGGAGACCACGTCTTCTCTCCAGGAAGAGGTTGGAGGTTCCAGTCGACCTCCATTTGGTGAACCTGAGACAGGAGTTTGCATACAGGCCCAGTGAAGCCATCCTTTGATGTTGTAGGGCCGTCAAGTTGCTTGATCAGATGATGCAAGGGTAGTTCATTGATGTGAAGCACGCACAAGGCCCATTGACATTTGTGGCCCAACATCTTCTCCAAATGTGCAATGACTCCTCCTTTCCAACCAGTGTTTCCACTGTAACTGTCCCCTTCTATCACAATACATGATTCAGTAGCAACATTGACTTGCAAAAGTTCGAAAAGACCTTCTGCTACCATCTTGGCTGGCTTATTTGGATTCACTGTTGGTTCTGGAGAAACATGACCGATATATCGACCACTTGGCTCACAGGTCACAGAAATGTGCTCCTCTTTGATAGTTCTGTGGTGGAGCTTACCAGTGGGATCTGGTACCCATGACTCTGGTTTTGTCCTTTCTGCCACCAGAGTAGATATCCTGGATCTCACCTTCAACCTGCGCTCTCTTCACACCTTTCCAAGCATCATTCATGGCTACCTGCCTCGCTCTGCGAATTTTACTGGGGTCAAATGCCAAGTAAGCTTTATCTTGGGACAGTATACCAGCAGCTATCAGATCTTTGAGAAAGCCGGAGGCTATGGCAGCGGCAGCTGTGGGACTGACACCCAACCTTATGCTAACTAGATGTGTGTTAGGAAAGGGCATTGTTTCTCTTTGTGTCAGGTACCTGCTGTCCTAAGTATCTGTACACCAAAGGTGCCAGCTTGCCCAGTTTGTCCTCCAAAAGCTCTTTCACAAGCTCTGCTGTGTCTCCTTGTTTGTTTTCAGACTCAGTAGTATACCTCTCTTCTGCTTCATCCACCGTAGCTTCGCTACTATTGCCTTCCTCTTCTAAGATCAGATCCCCGAGTTTTACATCTCTCTCTTGCTGCTCCAATGCTCTGTTATTATCTTCTTGCTTCTTCAGTCATTTCTGCGGAGCTGCAGCTTCTGATATCTTTCTCTTGATTGCTTTGATCTGTCAATTACTCTCTTTCTGATCATTTGGCCCCATCTGCATAGCCGACATCTCTCCAATTTTCTTCCTTTGGGCGTACAGCCAAGGTAGCTCCATAGTAGGAATCTTACTTTCCAGCTTACAAATGCAGGAGATGTGAGCTTTCACATTGCAGTTACTGTACTCGGTTCTCCACAACCGGATTCTGGGTCTTCACACAAGTAAATGGTATGATGACAGACAGTTATATCCATCAAACTGCCTAGTTCACAAAGCACCTGTTCTTTGACAGTCTTGCTGGACCTTTTCCAGGAGACATCATTCACCTTCTTCCAAAAATTTTCAGCTTTCTTCACGAAGCTGTTTTCCTAGATAATCACCGGAGGCTTGAAGAGAGCTTTGGATTTTTGCCACTGAGTCAGGATGAGGAGCACCAGCTATCTCGCAATCTGCCCACTCATCAAATCACTCTTGGCCCTATCTTTCTCAATTACAGCTTTACTTTGCAGCAAAATTCCTCGTCTGATCACAAGTCTATCCGTAGGTACTTCTGACATCAAAAACTCCTTTCCGGATCCAACTAAATCTGCTAATTTACTGGTTATGCTTTGCCTGGATATTGGCTTGATGTTCTAGGTGTTGTCATTTCTGGAGACAATATCACAGGAATGTACACCACAGTGACAGAGTGTTTATGTGAGACATGATTTTGATACGAAAATGAACTGTCAGTGAGTGCATACGCATTCGCCCATTGCTTAATATTTGCAATGTAACATGTATTTTGGGAAGGTAGATGAACTCTAATCGGAAAATACCTCAAAATTTGTCTGAGGTATTTACATACGAATCAACCCATCCTGATAGGGGAAATGCGATTTTGTGAAATATTCTTTGTTGACGCTGTACCCTACTGCTCAGCAATCACGCTCGGGGTGATACTCGCTAAAACATTTAGGGCATAGGGGGACCTTGGATTCAGCACATTAGTAGGCTGTCTCTTTTCGTCCTGGGGGATGGTGTTTGGTGGGGTTGCAGATGTGGCATTGCCGTAAGCCCAACGACCTGCAATGGTATGACCAATCTCTACCACCATGTGCCACCGGAAATACTCAGCACAACTTTGCCTGTCAGCTGTAGACACTGTCTTCATCCCCTGCCTCGCACCTGGCACCTGTGCAGTTGACTACTCTTCCAGGAGTTCGTGTGCAAGCTCTCTCTCAAACTCTCATAGAGACATTTCTTGACGAGCCCCTTGAACAGTATGAAACTGTTTAGGATGGCAATATCAGGAAAGTGTAAAAACGCCTTCTTGTACCGCTGGCAGGACCAATGAAGGCAATCAACCTCACCAATCTGCATGTCCGACTTATCAACCACATGTTGATATTGTAGTCGTTGACAGCATCGGTCTTCAACACCTGTTCACCGGTCCTGAAGTCTGTCTGTTTCCTCAAACACATCCTTATGTACTGTTGACAACATGTTAACCCGTCTCTTGTCATGCCAGAGAAGGGCTAACATGTTGTCACCTTTCTTGGTAAGAAGGGCACCTTTCTCAGTATTTGCTGGAAATACAGGGAAATATTTTCTGCTTAAATGGAGAGTTCCAAAGGTCCCAGTACTGTGTTCAAGCAAATACTTGGTCAACACCGAGGCTGTGTAATAATTATTGGTGTACAGAATGTGGTGCTTGTTGAAATACCTTTCCATCAGCACTTTCACGACTGATGCTGAGAAACTGTGAGGATCATCAATAGGTATATCAACATCCGTAGCTGAATAAACTATCACATCAAGCACATATCCAGTTTTGCAGTCACAAAGGACAAAGAATTTTAGTCCAAAGCGGTGACACATACTGAACAAATGCCAACCTGCCCCAGAATAACACCAGCAACTCATCAATAACCATACTCTGAAATGGATGGAAAACCCTGGATAATGACTCCTTGAGCATTGTCAGGATAGGTCTAATTTTCCATAACCTGTCATTCGGTGCAGGCCCATAATTTCTATCGAAATACAGGAACCTTAGGACTGCCAGGTACCTGTCACGGGCCATATACTTACCGAAGACAGGTGTGCCCACGAGTTCATCAACCGACCAATAGTCATGGAGCACATGTTTTCTTACATAAGTGCCATCAACAGGGTAAGGGCTAGCCACACAAACAACTCCCCAACCTCCACAGGAAGCCAGTCCCTCATGTGTGTGCTTTTGCTGGCAGGTACATCCAGCCACTGCACACTCATAGTCTGGTGGAAATTAATTTCATCCACCAGGTATTGCATGATGGCAGTGGTGAATATCGCCCTAAAAATATTGCTAATAGTCCAGAGCCTGGGGGAAAACTCATCCTCCTGAACACCTGCCCCTTCCTCATCAAAATTCTGCACAGAGGGCTCAAATCCTGCTCCTTCCTCCCATACAACGGTATCGACTCTGCTGACACCTGGTAAAATTAACCGTTTGCTATGGGCAGCACGTCTTTTCTGAGTGCATGTATGGCCACGTGCACGCCCACAGCCAGGGGGTGAGGGGGAAGGAGAGGGAGAGGTGTGGGAGGTGGGGGAGTATGGAGAGTGATGACTCATCTGACGCAGGCCTTCCCTGGGGAGACGCTGCCTGCTGAGTCACACCACTTGAGGCCCGTGTGGAAAATTCCACTCCTGAAGGGCCCAGCTATGGTGAATTGGCCCTTGAAGTACTCGGCTGAGGTGAAGCTGGATGTTCGAGGGCGAGATGGTGGCAAGCAGGCTGCGAGAGTGGTGGTAAGACATCTTGTTGGCGTTTTTTCCCAGATGACCGCAAACTCCATGCTCGCCTGCCATGTGTGCTGGGTCATCAAACTCCTCTTCCTCAGTGAACTCATCACTGTCGAAGGCCCTGCTCTCCTTCTGCAGCAGTTTGAGGCCTTTTCAGGCGTCTGAGAGCGGGAAGGGGTCAGAGGGTGAGAGTTCACTCCACATGGTAACCTCTTTTCTTCTCTGAACAAGTACTCTCACTCAGTGTATATGAGGACACTGTATCGTCCAAGAGATGACTGATGGAACTGTCACTGAGCCCTTTCCCCGGCAGTAAGGGCAGAATTTTCGCGGGGGTCGATGATGCAATCAGCCCCACGCTGAGGGGGACAGAATCGGATAAGAAGGATGAAGAAGATGTCACTCTACACACTACCAGTGCCATGTACAGACTGAGCCATGCATCAGTGAGGTACCTAGGGGATCTACCTACCCAATGGCTGTCATAGAAAATGGTCGCAGGTTCAGCGGGTGGCAGGGAGATGCTTGTGGCTATATACATCAACAGGCAGTGCTCTGTTTTCCAAATTGTGATGGTTATACACGTTAACCAGTGCATAGAATCTTTTCTACTCCAATTTTTTTCAAACATATTCGCAATCTTTCTCTGCATCTGTAGTGGCACCATCCAAGCTCCCATTCTTGTCCGGCAGTCCTAGGATAACTAAATTTTTCTCCCTAACTTGCCTGTCTAGCATTTCAAGAAATTGTTGCTGTCTCTCGATGATGCTTGCTTGCTTGTTGACTTATGCTTGCAGGTCATCAAATTTCATGCCCAGCATGCTGTCTGGTAATGTCAAGACTCTTTTCAGCTCCACCTCCTTATCTCTAAGTGCATGAAGTGATATGAAGAGAATGCTGATCTGTTCGTTACTCGTGTCTTGCTCAGGTAATGCCAGGATGCTAACGATATGTTCATCTATTGATACACGAGAAAAATGGTTTCTCTGTGGCATCCTTAATTCAGACAGTGGTTTTGTCATGATGAATGGCTGTCACAGTGCCATGAAGGAGGCAAGGCAACAGGGGATGGTAAGGTATGATGGGTGCCCAACGTTGTCATCATGGAAACTGCCACATCACAGCCCAACTGTGCATGCGCAAACTCCAGTGAATCAGACAAAGGAAGAGTTTGCCCAAACAGTACGACTTTTACAGACAAATGTTGACTACATACCACATAAAGTCTCCCACCACACTCTCACATTCATTATACATTGGTGTGGGAGAAATGGCAGGTCATGGAGATCAGTAAGTACTTAAAATCAGGGAATTATTAGAAATGTATTAATACTCTGCCATGTTACACACACACACACACACACAGATAGATAGATAGATAGATAAATTATTGACCCCAGCATGTACATATATGCATAAAATATTGTATACACCTTACATACAAAATACTAAATTAGCTTGAACTTCCCAAAAAGTAAATTGTTATGCGACATGTTCAAAGTTCAACTACTTGTCTTTTGATCACACGCACTAGCATAAGATTCTTTTCTGGACTGGGTCTAAGGCACACAACTAGAGGAACAGGGCACAAAAACTCTGGTCAACCAATCTTACACGTATAGTGCCTTAAATTCATACAGCACTGAATACAATGTAAATACAACAATGGCACTATACACTATACAGGTTTCAGGCACTTCAGACACTTTCAGGACCGGAGGACTCTGTCTGGGCTACTGACATCTCGGCTGCTCCAGGTGTCGGCCTGGTGTAGGGAGAGTCCTGTCAGGTGTGTCCTCTTTCTCTGGGGGTATGAGACTACTGCCAGGGGGCCGAGTCGTCCAGAGTGGGCTACGGGGCAGCATAGAGAGATGCCCTTTCCTTTGGGGGCCTCGACAGCGAGTTCAGTCCTCAGGACTGGGACCAAATAGGGAGAGTTGGCGCACTTGCCTGCATCCACTCTGGGGAGGAGGTTGTCATCCAACGGGGCTGAGGAGGTCATGCCCTAGGGTCCTGGGGGTGCCTCGAGGAGTCTGGGGACTGTGGTCTCCCTCGGGTCAGGTCATTGTCAGGGGTGGTCTGCGGCGTCCTCTCCTTCGGAAGTCCAGCAGCGGGTGTTCTCGCCGGGGCGCCAGCTGGATTGCTCGAACCCCTGAGGTCACGATAGGGCCTTGCCAGACCTCCTCCAGGTGTAGCTTCTCCTGGGGGCTGTCTCTGTGAGGAGAACAGGAGGGGTGTCCTGCTCGGCCATGGGAGGGATGGGCCAAGCAAGGGACGTCCTCCATAGGGCAAGGCACAGGGGGCGAGGGACGGGTGGTGTCCGTTCCCTCCCTGGCACGGCTAGTGGCCGTCGCCGAGGTCCTGAGGGCAGCAAGGGTAGAGCGGCTAATGGCCATCTCTCTCCTGCCAGTGCGGCTAGTGGCCATCACCGGAGCCCGACTTCCCAGTAGGACTGTGGGCGAGATGCGGCTAGTGGCCATCACCTGTCCACTGGTGCAGCTAGTGGCCATCACAGGAGTCCTTTTGGGAAAGGTGTGGCTAGTGGCAGTCACTTGCCCTCCGGTGCAGCTAGTGGCCATCACCAGGGCCTCGTTACCTGAGTGGACTGTAGGCTGGGTGTGGCTAGTGGCTGTCACTCGCTCACCGGTGCAGCCAGTGGCCGTCACCGAGGTCCTGTGAGAGGAGGGGACAGCAGACAAAGTGCGACTAGTGGCCGTCATCTGCCTGCTGGTGCGGCTTGTGGCCATCACCAAAGTCCAGCTCCCAGAGGCAGCTGCAGAAGGAAAGCGGGCAGTGGCCGTCTCTCCCCTAGCGCAGCTAGTGGCCGTCACTGGTTTCTGCAGAGAGGGGGATGCAGCTAAGGAGCGGCTAGTGGCCGTCTCCTGCCTAGTGGTTGGACTCACTGATGGGACCCACATCAGAATAATTTCTCCTAAAGATTTTGAGCATGAGTATGTGAACAAGAAGAATTTTCACAGCATCAATATACAAATTGCATTTGATGCACAGTACAACATCAAGGGTCTTGTGGCAAAATGGCCTGGAACTACCCATGATGCCCGGGTATTGCGTGAGAGTGGTCTGCACTTGCTCATGGAAAGGAATTTAGTACCTGTCAGATGTCATCTACTGGGAGACTGGCTATCTGTCCAAGGGATGGCTTCTGGCACCACATCTGCAGCCTCAAACCAACACTCAGGAGAGATACAACAGGTAACGTCCTTATTATTTATTGGTTTGCTTAGGGTATTCGGTTAGGTATGGTATGGCTAGAGTAGGTTGCTAGGTTAGGCTCATCAATTTTTTTTTACTGTGATCATGATATATATCCAGTTGGCCTTTCTTTGGCGCTTGTGTTTCGGAGTGGATGTTTGTTGTGGTTAAAATGCCTCCACTGTTCTTTATGTTGAATATAGCGTCTTCGTGCCACATGAGAAAAAGTCTTGATGTTATTGTTTACATCCGATCAGTCATCAGCCAGAAATCCATGTAGTGGAAAATATATAGAGATTGTAATGATGATTTATTACAAATTTAGTATTAATTTCAGAAATAAATAAAATAATATGTCTTTAGAAAATAATATTCACATAAAAATCTTTTTATTAAGATATTTTGATTGTTTTCTACCACACATCTTTGGTATCTCTGGCAAAAGATTCACTTCTTAGCACCGTTCAAAGAGGAGGTCGTACCTCTCCACACTCACAGTTAGGAGGACTCCCCTATCCACAATTATGTATCAGTCGTATGTCCAGCTCCCAGCAAGGATGTTGGCTGGGGATTAAAGAGTAACTTTAAGTGAAGGTTACAGATAGTTTTAAGCATACCGCCCCAGGAATTAATCGTTTCGTTTCATTTCGTTTTCGAAGGCTCCAACATGCTTGCATGCGTCGGCCTTGGTCACCTAATGGCGGCTCTCCATGCTGCTCCATCTATGGCAGCCTCCCTGTTCAGTCCCTTAACCCTGAGGTCACACTTAATGACCTCGTCCCATGTCTTCCTCGGTCTGTCCCTCACAACCCCTCCCCCAATATTAACACTTCTCACCTTCTGCACCCAATTATCATCCGCCATCCTCTCCACATGCCCAGACCATCTCAGTCTACCTCTCCTCATCACAACACCAATACACTCCAGTCCCATCCTACTTCTCAACTCTTCATTCGTAAACCCAGCCCCCCCAGGCCTTGCACGCAGGGACGCACTGCACATCCACCTAATCATTGTCATTTCTGTACGTTTAAACCTGCGAATATCCTCTTCCTTTACTGCCCAGGTCTCACTACCATACAGCATCACACTCCTAACACATGCTGCATACAAAGACCCCTTAGCATGTAGGGAGAGTCCTCTCAATGTCAGGATAGGCAGCAGCTCCCTGGACTTCTTCCAACCACTTCTCACCCTAACAGCAGAGTTAGCTCCAGCCCCACTTCCAGCACATAACATGTCTCCCAAATAACAAAATCTTCCACACACTCAAAAGACTCATCAGCAAGTTCAATCCTTTCACGCCTAACAATCTTCACCTGCTTTCCCCGACACGCTGCACACATAAAATCAGCATTATCTCGTAGTCTGCCTCTAATATCACTACATCTCTTGTGCACTCATTTATCACAAACACTGCAAAAGATGGAATTACTTCCCACACCTTTGTGGCAAATTGCGCATGGCCACTCTCCCTCTTGTTTGACTATACCGCCACCAACCCTGGATGTCATCACTTTTGTTTTATCTGCATTTATCCTTAAGCCCTCATGGCCCACACTATCTCTCCACTTCCTAAATCTTTCCTCCGCCTCCCTCTCATTCTCTGCAGTCAACACCAAATCATCAGCATACAATATCTCCCATGGGAGTCCATCTCTGAAGTCACATGAGAGGGCTTCAGGTACCATGATAAACAACAAGCGACTCAAAACTGACCCCTGATGCACACCAACATTCACGGAAAACTCATCACTCAAAGCTCCATTCACTCTTACCTGGGTGCGAGCATCCATATCCATGGCATAACCACCCTAACCAGCCACTTTCAACCCAAGCTTTCTCATTGCCCACTTCACCATTTCTCTAGGGACTCTGTCAGAGGCCTTTTCCAAATCAACAAAAACAAAATACAGTTCCCTTTTCTTTCCAATATATTTTCCCTGGAGCTGTTGAACAGTGAATATGGCATCAATGGTCCCCCTGCCTGGCATAAACCCAAACGGTATCTCATCAATATTCACTCTTTCTCTAATCATACCTTCTAGGACTCTCTCCATTACTTTCATTATCTGATCTAAGAGCTTTACACCTCAATAATTTCCACTTTCCAGGGCATCACCTTTCCCTTTGTACACATTTACAGTTACACTCTTCAGCCAATCATCTGGGACAAAACACTCATATATAATCGTGTTTATCAGGTCAGTGACTAACCTCACCCCATTATCTCCTGAGGCCTTCAACATTCGGCAGTCAACCCAGACACACCTGCTGCCTTCCCCACCCGCATCCTGCCTATTGTCTCACTCACAGTAACATCGTCAAAGGCCAAGGGCCAAACACTGGATCTGCGCGCTCTAAGGGCCGTAGTCTTAAACTGTGGGAAGGCTCTGGGAGAGTAACAAGAGCACACAGAATGAAACTGAAAAAGCCAAGTTGCTTGAAGGATATCAAGAGATACAGTTTTCCGTATAGATGCATAGACCTGTGGAACAGCCTGGACAGAGAGATTGTCCAGTCTAAAAACTTAAACGAGTTCAAAGCAAAATTTGACTTACTAAGAAAGAGACACGGGACCCCATGAGCGTACTGGTAGCTCTATCTATCTATCTATTGCCAGACGCCACAATCCCGTAAGGGGGGGCCATTTGACTTTGAGTTATTTATTTTACGGGGAGGGGCACTAACCCTCAACCAACCCACTTGCTGACACGTAGGGAGCATGTATGGTTTGGTTATATGGTTACCACCCAGTGTTGTAAATGGTTTCCTGGCTTACAGGAGACCATTTGGCTTGTCACTCAATGTAATGGCACCTGTAAAGAAAGGAAAGCAATAAGAAGTGACAGGAAAGATGGAAGAAATAGAAAGAGAGGAGGGCAGGCACAGAAAAAGAATGATACAGGCTAAGGAAGAAGTAGGCAGCACTACATCAAGTGAGTGGATGATGATCGCCACCACCTACCACTACTGGTAGCTCATTTCCTGCATATCACAACTTGGTAAATACACACACACTCATAGAGCAGAAGTAAACGATTTGAAAAACGAGAGAAATGAGTGTTGACGTGATAAATAGGAGCGTTCGCGTGGTGTGGAAAATCTGCCAGACACCACCAGAAACTATGTTTCGTTTTCGTTTCGACGGGCTCACGGGGGACATAGTTAACCTTCAGTGTTGTTTTTCTGATAGATAATTACGATATTGGTTAAGCAAATACCTTTAAAAAATGTAAATCGCCCTTACTTGTGCTATTTCACCCAAATCATCGCCGAAAAATAGTATGTTTATATATTCTTCCCTAAGAAGGTTAGGACAATATCTGCATGTGAATATTGGCATCTGTATATAATCTGACGTACAAAAAATGGCACATATAGTCGATCCATAGTTTAATATTTATTAGAATCTTAAAATGTTACGGCATATCGAAGCCTAGCGCTGCCAGGTGTACAAAGCAAGCATACACAGAGCTAGTAAAGTGAGACGGCTGTTTTGATTTGCGCAGAAAACTTATTGTACCGGAGGCAGCATCTAAATATCGATATGCTTTCTTGAAGTGAAATAAGTTTTATTCTTACTCACAGGGAGTTTAATTTATTAGTTTGAATTATAATTAACTTTTGTGATTGGTTAGCGATATACATATATATTTCTATGCATGCATAAACTAGGCTGCAACTGCTGTGAAATATTTTTTTATTACTATTTTTTTTCATGCTGCATTGACACAGCACTGTTTTAAAGAGAAGAAATATAATATTTATATATTTTTACAATATATGAGATACGTGAAAAAGGACATTCAGTTATTGCCCCACATAGTGATTTTTTTTATCTGAAAAATCAAAATATTGGTGACATCTGGCATTTCCCCAGCCATGCAAATGCTCCCAATGCCAGCAAATGTTAAACAAAAAGGAAAATGATGAAGTAAAAAAACAGACATAACATACTAGAAAAGAACAGAGTGTTTGAAGAATTGGTTGATGCAGTTTGCACAGTAAAGGATGAGTTGAAACAAACTTATGCTCAGAATCTAAAGAAAAAGGATGAAATAAAGGGCAGATAAAGCACTGATCTAATTTAGTTCGAAAATGTAAACATCAGGCAGGAAGTTCAGGAGGTAATAAGGAAAAATCCAAAAGTGCTAAGGGAGACTGTTGACATGAACTAATCAGTAATAATAATAGACAAGAAAAAGGAAGAGATAAAGAATAAAATAACAAGACAGAAAACTGAAATGAGCATTATCATGAAAATTTTAAATAAAGTATTAGAAGAAGCACCTGTGGAGAGGATGGAGAGTGAAAGATTGACGAGGAGAGTGTATGTGAGTGAGGTGGAGGGGGGCGAGAGGGAGGGGGAGGCCGAGGATGAGATGGAGGGATGGAGTGGAGAGGTATATGAGAGAGGGGGGTGTGAGTTGGGAGCGTGGTAGTGAAATGGCAGGGGACAGAGTGACATGGAGGCGATTTGTTTGTGGCCACCCCGTTCGGGATTGAGGCGTCTGGCAATAGATAGATAGATAGATCTGAAAAAGATACTGAGGAATTTCACAAGGTCAGAAAATATGAATGCAGTAGACACAGGCCAATAAAAGTAACATTTCAAAGCTCAAATATAATGGAAGATATAATGGGAAATGCCAAAAAACTACATGAAGAGGAAGAAATGAAGAGCATATGGATAAGAAGATGCTTAAACAAAGTAGACAGGGAAATATTAAAAGAAAAACTTGAAGAAGCAAAAAGGAAAAATAATGAGAGGACTGAAGAAGAAAGGGATTTTTTCTTCAAGGAAGTAGGGCTACAAGCGAGGAAGTGGCATATAGGCTAAACAGAAGAGCCCATGAAATGACAAAATAGTACACCAAACAGAGAGAAAATATAAAAAGTGTAAAAAGAAAATATTGTAGTTTCCAAATTAATAGAGTTAAAAGATACAAGAAATCTCAGGTAATTTGTCTTATGGAAACATAAGTTAAATGCTAATAAAACAAATGATACATTAAATATAGTAAATATAGTGAATTATAATAAATGGAAAATGAGAGTGAATTTAAGTACTTGGGCAGTGCGATGAGTAAGGATGGAAGTCTGGAGGGTGAAGTGCTCGAAAGGTTGCAGCAGGGAAGGAAGGTTGCTGGTTCGTTGAAAGCAGTGATAAGAAACAGGGAGGTGAGCATGGAAGTGAAAAAGTTGTTACATAACAGTATTGTGATACCAACTCTAACATATGGAAGTGAAGCTTGGACCCTGTTGGAAGGACAGAAGTCAAGAGTGAGAGCAGCGGAAATGAGTTATTTGAGAGGAGCATGTGGAGTCATATGGAGAGACAGACTAACAAATGAGGAAGTGAAGGAGCGTTGTGGTGTTGTTGAGGACGTGATGGGAAGCGTTAGGAGAAACACGTTAAGGTGGTTTGGACATCTGGAGAGGATGGAGAGTGAAAGACTGACGAGGAGAGTGTGAGTGAGGTGGAGGGGGCGAGAGGGAGGGGGAAGCCGAGGATGAGATGGAGGGATGGAGTGGAGAGGTATATGAGAGAGGGGGGTGTGAGTTGGGAGCGTGGTAGTGAAATGGCAGAGGACAGAGTGACATAGAGGCGATTTGTTTGTGGCCACCCCGTGCAGGACTGAGGCATCTGGCAATAGATAGATAATAAATGGAGGAAAGATAGAGAAATCAAGCAAGGGGGAGAAGTAATGACAGCCTACTAACAAGTAAAGAACTGCAAACAAAGCAGATCTACGTAAATTTACCAGAAGTAGAAATAATAGCAGTAGAGGTATGTGGTACGTGGGGGCGCCCATCATCCACCCGGTTAGTGTAGTGATACTCGGTTTTGGGGGTAGCTCTACACTGAGTGACAAGCCAAATTATTTCCTGTAAACCAGGAAAGCACTTACAACGCTGGGTGGTAACCTTATAACCAACCAACACATGTTCCCTACATGACAAGTGGGTTGGCGGAAGGTTAGTGCCCCTCCCCGCAAAACAACCAACTAAAAATATGAACAAGAAGCCTCGGACCAGGACTGCCCAAAATATGACGACTAAGGACCGAACAAAGGATGGTACAAATAGCTACATGGAATGTAAGGGGTACAAATGATGAGGTGAAAGAAAGAGAGATTGTCCAGGTGCTTGAGGGTGCAAAAGTGGATGTATATGGATTAAATGACAGTAAATGGAGAGGTGAGAGTGTGAGAGAATGGAAGTGAGGATGGGGTATATGCACGGGGGTAGGTGAGAATGAGAGGGCAAAAGGAGTGTGTTTTGCTGTGAGTAACAGATGGAAGGAGAATGTAAGAGAGTATGGATCTCTTGGCTCAAGGATTGTGTGGGTAAGAGTGAAAGTTGGACTACAAATGTGGGCGATTGTGTGCATGTATGTGCCAATGCAAGATCATGCAAGTAGAGTGAGAGAAGAGTTCTGGACAAATGTGGAAGCGTGCATGGAAAAGTTTGAAAGAAATGAGAGAGTGTTTTTGATTGGTGATATGAATGGAAAAGTAGACAATATGAAGGTGAATGGAGTAGTTGGTCAGTGGGGTGTGCCTACAGAAATGGATGAGAATGGCAGTGCTTTAGTGGACATTTGTGCCAGGAGAGGGTTAGTGATAGCCAATACCCTCTTCAGGCACAAAATGATCCATAGGTATACGTGACGAGTGATGAGAAGAGTGGGTGGTGAACTGAATGAACGGAAGGCAATGATTGACTGTGTATGTGTGGATGGCAGGATGACAGGGTGTGTAATGGATGCAAGAGTATATAGAGGTTGGGGGAGTGGACAGAATCACTGTCCAAATGAAATGGAGAAATAGAAGAAGGGAAGGACAGGAGGAAGTAGAGCGTGCAAGGAGGGTGGAAAGGTTACAAGAGGACGGAAAAAGGGCAGAATATAAGAGGGAAGTGGAGGAGTGACTGGGCACATAGGGAATGGAGCAGATAGGGGATGTGGAAGGTATGTGCAAGATATTCACAAAAGAAATCTGTGCAGCATGTGAGGTGGTGTGTGGGGTGAAGAGAAGACAAAAGAAGGTGCAGGGAACAGCATGGTGGAATGAAGAGGTGAGACAGGCTGTGGCACAAAAGAAAAAAGCATATAATAAGTGGATGAGAAACAGGGGTGTGGAAAAAGTTGAGAGACAGAAGAGAGTTATATGTAGAGAGGAAGAGAGAGATGATAAGATTAGTAAGAGACAGTAAGAAGAGAGTGGATGAGGAATTTGGGTGGAATTTGAGTGTAAACTGGAGGGAATGTAAGAAAATGTTCTGGAAAGAGGTAAAGAGAGTTAGACAGGGTGCCAAAGAAGTTAGTTGGGGAGTGAAAGATAAAAATAGTAGATTACCAGTGGAGAAGGGAGAAAAAGGGAGCAGATGGAAAGAACACTTTAAGGAATTGTTGAACATAGAGAATGAAAGTATTGCAAGTGTAAGTGGCTGGGGAATGGCTTGGAGATGGAGGGATGTGAGAAGAGAGGAAGAAATCAGTAGGATGGAAGTTGTGGAAGCAATTAGGAAAGTAAATGGGGAAAGCTCCAGAAATTGATGGAGTGTGTAGTGAAATGCTGAAGTATGGGGGAGAGACAGTAGTAAAATGGATGTGGAAGATGTGCAGATTGGCCTGGGAGGAAGGTAGAATCCCAGAGGATTGGAAGTCAGGTATAATTATTCCCCTGTACAAAGAAAAAGGGAAAAAAGAAGTATGTGGTAATCATAGGGGCATTTGTCTTCTTAGTGTAATAGGAAAAGAATATGGTAAGATACTTACTGACAGAGTTACAGGGAAACAACAGAGGAATTAGTTGGAGAAGAACAGGGAGGTTTTAGGAAGGGAAGAGTTTGTGTAGATCAGGTATTGATTCTTAGATCTATAGTGGAAAAGTTTCTAGAGAAAGGAAAGAAGTTGTATGTGGCCTTCATGAATTTGGAGACAGCATATGACAGGGTGGATAGACAAGGATTGTGGAAAGTATTAAGAATATATGGAGTAGACAGGAAGTTTCTGAATGCCGTGAAGAGTTTGCATGAGGGTGCTATGGCTTCAGTGCGTATGGATGGTGAACTGGGTGAATTCTGTTTGAAGGCTGGATTGAAACAGGGATGTGTCATGTCTCCATGGTTGTTCAGTCTGTATATGGATGGGGTTATAAAAGAGATACAAGGTAGGGCAACGGATGTTGAAGCGGCCCTAGTGAAAGAGGGCAGTGTTTGGAAACTAAACTCCCTGTACTGTTGTTTGCAGATGATACTGTGCTGTTAAGTGAAGACAAAGGGGAGCTGCAAGGCTTGGTGGATAAGTCTGGGAGAGTGTGTAAGAAACGGATCTAAAGGTGAATGTAGGGAAAAGCAAATTTATGGTCTTCGAGAGAAGTGAAGTCAGTGAATGTACATTGATGTTGGATGAGGAGGAAATGGAAAATGTGAGTGCGTTTAAGTACTTCGGTAATAGAAAATATGAGTGCGTTTAAGTACTTCGGTAGTGCGATGAGTAAGGATGAAGTTTAGAGGGTGAAGTGCTTGAAAGTGTACAACAAGGAAGAAAGGTTGCTGGTTCGTTGAAAGCAGTGATAAGAAACTGGGAAGTGAGCATGGAAGTGAAAAAGTTACATGACAGTATCGTGATACCAATGCTAACGTATGGAAGTGAAGCTTGGACCTTGCTGGAGGGACAGAAGTCAAAAGTGAGATCAGTGGAAATGAGTTATTTGAGAGGAGCATGTGAAGTCACATGGAGAGACAGACTGACAAATGAGGAAGTAAGGAGCATGGTGGTGTGGATGTGGATGTGATAGGAAGCATTAGGAGAAACACAATGAGGTGGTTTGGCCATGTGGAGAGGATGGAGAGAGACTGATGAGGAAAGTGTATGCGAGTGAGGGGCAGGGGAGGAGAGGGGAGAGGGAGGGGGAGGCCGAGGATGAGATGGAGGGATGTAATGGAAAGGTATATGGGGGGGGGGGGAGTGAGCTTTGAGCGGGGCAGTGAGCTTTGAGCGGGGCAGTGATATAGTGGGGGGCAGGGTGACATGGAGGCGATTTGTTTGTGGCCACCCCATACAGGGTTAAGATGTCTGGCAATAGAAAGATAGAAATAACAACCAAAGAAAGAGACATAATTATAGCAACTATATATTTATATGCCTCCTCAAACAAGAACCTGGGAGATGGATAAATTCAAGAAGTTGGTAGAGAATACATTAAATATATCAGAACATAATTTGAAAATATAGAGGATAAATCTAAACGGATTATATTAAATGGCGATTTTAATAGCAATGTAAACTGGGAAAGTATGAAAACAAAGAGCACTGAAAACCACTGGGAAAATAAGCTTTTAGAATTAACTCAATTTTTTTCTATATCAGCATGTAACATCAAGGACTAGGAAGAGAGAACTAGATGAGCCATCCTTATTAGATTTTGTATTCACAAGGCAAAAGGATGATACTGAAAACATAATTTATTGTCCTCCTCTTTGAAGAGTGACCCTGTACTACCAGAATATAATTTTATTGTAGCATATGACATAATTTTGGAAGAGGAAAATTATAAGAACCTATTGAACTATAAAAGGGAGAACTACGAAGAACTATGGAAAAAAAATTTAAAAAGTTAACTGGGAGCAAGAACTGGCAGAAGCAGATGTAGACACTCAGTACTTAAAATTGTGAAATTGATAAAGCAGGAGTATTATAGCACATTCCCCACCAGAATGAGAAAATGAAGAAGTTAAATGAATGGTTTAATATTCAGTGTACAAATGCCAAAGAAAAAAGATACCTACTATGGAAGAGATATGGAAGACACAGCAGTAAACAAGCATATGAGATATAAACAGGCAAGAAATGATTACACCAGGATCAGAAGGGAAACTCAAATGATCATTGAAAGTGACATTATAGATAAAGACCAACCAAAACTTTAATAGCTATATAAAAAGCAAAAATAAGGTCAAAGATAAGATACAGAGTGTTGTTAACAAAGGTAAGAACTATGTTAAGGAAGAAGAAATTTGTGAGGTTCCAGATAATAGTTTCCAGTCAGTATTCACTAAAGAATGCCCATTTGAAATGGATAAAATAATAAATGCAACACCACACAAACTGGGAAACATTTATCTTGATAAAAAAGAGAAATTGAAGAAGAAATGAAAAATCTAGATAATGGAAAGCAAATGGACCAGATGAAATATCCAGTTGAGTGTTAAGAGTATGTGCAGAAGATTTAAGTGAGTCTATGCAATTAATATTTCAAAAGACACTAAATCAAGGCAAGTTACCAGAAATATGGAAAAAGGCTAACATAGTCTCTATATGAAAAAGGCAATAGACAATGCCCATTGAACGACAGACCAGTTTCACTTACTAAGGCTGCAAGCAAAATAAAAGTTAATAAGAAAGAGATGGGTATAACACTTGGAAAAATGTGAAATGTTTTCAGAAAGGCAGTTTGGATTTAGAGAAGGAAAATCATGTAATAAAAAACTCTTAAGTTACTATGACAAAGTGGCAGAAACAGTGCAGGAAAGAGATGGATGGGTAGACTGTATCATTCATTTCCATCGTTTTCATTTTTGAAGGCTCCAACGTGCTTGCACTTGTTGGCCTTGGTCACCTAATGGCGGCTCTCCATACTGCTTGATCTCTGGCAGCTTCCCTATTTAGTCCCCTAACCCTGTGGTCACACTCAATGATCTTGTCCCAGGTCTTTTTCGGTCTACCTCTCGCTACCCTACCCCCAGCATTAACATTTCTCACTTTCTGCACCCAATCATCATCTTCCATCCTCTCCACATGCCAAAACCATCTTAATCTACTACTCCTCATCACAACATCAATACACTCCAGTCCCCTCCTACCTCTAAACACTTTCATTGTAAACCTAGCCCCCCTAGACCTTGCACTCAAGGACACACTGCACATCCACCTAATCATTGCATTTCTGTACATTTGAGCCTACAAAAATATATCCTTCAAAAAAGTTTTTGAGAGTTCCTCATGAAAGGTTAATATGGACTCTTGAATACAAAGGAGGTATTTAGGCAAACCTATTGCAGTGGATGCAGGACTTTCTATGAGAAAGGGAAATGAGAACAATAATAAAAGGAAAGTACTTGTCTTGGAGAAAGGTGACAAGTGGTGCCCCACATGGTTCAGTGTTAGCACCAGTCATGTTTCTGCTATATATATAAATGACATAAATGGTAACATCGGAAGGGTGAGTTACATGAATATGTTTGCTGATGATGCCAAAATACAAGGAACAATAAAAAAATTAGAACTCGTAAGGAGTTACAGATGGATCAAACAAAATTAAATGAATGGAGTCATAAATGGCAGATGGAGTTCAATGCAGAAAAATGCCATGTAATATAATTTGGAAAGAGTAACAAGGGGCCTGACTTGGACTGTACACTAGGGAACAACAGTTTACAGGTACCTGATAAGTAGAAAGATTTAGGAGTAATTATCAGTAACAGACTATCATCAGAAGACCATATATATGAAAAAGTAAGGAAAATGTATAACTTTCAGTGAATATGATAGTAGCTTTTACATACATCAGTGAGGAAATGGTAAATAAGATAATTACATCATTCATAAGACCAGTGCCTGAATATGCAGCAGTAGTATGAAAACCACATTTAAAAATGCATGTGAGAAGATCGAGAAGGTAAAAACAGTAGCCACAAGATGGGTGCCAAGCCTGAGAGCTCATAGCTATGAAGAAAGACTTGATAAACTACAATTACCAACATTAGAAGAGAGAGGAAAAAGAGATTATATGATCATGCTGAATAAATATGTTGAAGGAGTAGAAAAGATTGGCATTAATGAAGATAGAGTACCTAGACAGTCATCTTCAAGAGGACACAGCAAGAAATTATATAAGAAAAAGAAAAATGTGAGAAAATTCATCTTTCCAGATAGGGCAATAGATCAATGGAATATATTACTGGAAGAAGTCATGTGTGCCAAAGACATTTACAGTTTTAAAGAAAAATATGATAAAATACTATTAAAAGACGGCACACAACGAGCTTAACTCAATCCTGTAAAAATACAGTTAGGTAAGAGCACACACACACACAAGCAGTCCCCTCCCTTGAGCTGAAAGCACTGTCCCGTGAGTTTTTAAAGTTTTTGGCGATGTATTTGAATACTTTTAGCTGTATCAAAATACTGCGAAATCCATGAGGAAGCTCATGAAATTATGCATATAGATACATGCTTAACTCTTGCAAGGTGCGGGCAAAATTTTGCACTTGGATGGTGGGAAGTTATATGAAGCTAAGTTTTACTCTTGAACAATATTTATTCTCATTGCCATTTTGTCATTTCACTCATCAGTTTTCTGTGTTTTTATTAACTTATAAACACCAGCAAAAAAGACAGTATATCATTCATACCAATATAACCAATATCTGGTAGCATATTTGGCCATGGATTGTGTGTGTGTGTGTGTGTGTGTGTGTGTG
>JAGKTI010006973.1:0-14677 GCA_018397915.1 Birgus latro
ACAACCCTCCTTCTCCCTGCCATTCCCCAGCCACTTATACTTGCATTACTTTCATTCTCTATGTTCAACAGTTCATTGAAGTGTTCTCTCCATCTGTTTACTTTTTCTCCCTTCTCCACTAGTAATCTACCATTTTTATCTTTCACACCCCCACTGCCTTCGTTGGCACCCTGTCTAGCTCTCTTTACCTCCTTCCAGAACATTTTCTTATATTCCCTCCACTTTGCACTCAAATTCCTTCCAAATTCCTCATCCACTCTCTTCTTACTCTCTCTTACTAATCTTTTCACCTCTCTCCTCCTCACTACATATAACTCTCTCATCCGTCTCTCAGCTTCTTCGTTGCCCCTGTTCCTCATCCACTCATTATATGCTTTCTTCTTTTGTGCCACAGCCTCTCTCACCTCTTCAGTCCACCATGCTGTTCCCTGAACCCCCTTTCGTCTTCTCTTCACCCCACACACCACCTCAAATGCAGCACAGATTTCTTCTGTGAATACCTTGCACACACCCTCCACGTCCCCCGTCTGCTCCTATCTATATTTACCCAATCGCTCCTCCACTTCCCTTCTATATTCAGCCTTCATTCCATCCTCTTGTAACTTTTCTACCCTCCTTGTAACAAATACTTCATCCTGTCTTTCCCTTCTTCTCTTCCTCCATCTTGTTTGGATTCTGATTCTGGCCACCACCAAATGGTGGTCAGAAAGTCCACTCCCCCAACCTCTATATACTCTTGCATCCATTATACATCTTCTCATCCTTTCATCCACACACACATAGTCAATCATTGCCTTCAGTTCATTCATTCCCCCGTCCTCTCTTCTCACCACTCGCCATGTATACCTATGGATCATTTTGTGCCTGAAGAGGGTATTAACTACCACCAACTCCCTCCCAGCACAAATGTCCACTAAAGCACTGCCATTCTCATCCATCTCTGCAGGCACACCCCACTCACCAACCACTCCATCCACCTTCTCATTCCCTACTTTTCCATTCATATCTCCAACCAGAAACACTCTCTCATTCCTTTCAAACTTTTCCAAGCAAGCTTCCACATTTGTCCAAAACTCTTCTCTCACTCTACTTACGCGATCTTGCGTTGGCACATACACGCACACAATTGCCCACATTTGTAGTCCAACTTTCACTCTTACCCACACAATCCTTGACCCAACTGATCCATACTCTCTTACATTCTCCTTCCACCTGTTGCTCACAACAATACACACTCCCTCTTTCGCCCTCTCATTCTCACCCACTCCCGCGCATATACCCCATCCATATTCCCATTCTCTCACACTCCCACCTCGCCATTTAGTTTCAGTTATTCCACATATATCCACTTTCGCACTCTCAAGCACCTGTACAATCTCTCTCTCTTTCACCTCATCATTCATACCCCTCACATTCCAGGTCGCAATCTTNTTCTCCTAACGCTTCCCATCACGTCCTCAACCACACCACAACGCTCCTTCACTTCCTCATTTGTTAGTCTGTCTCTCCATGTGACTCCACATGCTCCTCTCAAATAACTCATTTCCACTGCTCTCACTCTTGACTTCTCTCCTTCCAACAGGGTCCAAGCTTCACTTCCATATGTCAGAGTTGGTATCACAGTACTGTCATGTAACAACTTTTTCACTTCCATGCTAACCTCCCTGTTTCTTATCACTGCTTTCAACGAACCAGCAACCTCCCTTCCCTGTTACACCCTTTCAAGCACTTCACCCTCCAGACTTCCATCCTTACTCATCACACTGCCCAAGTACTTAAATTCACTCACATTCTCCATATCCTTCCCATCCAATCTCACTGTACATTCACTGGCTTCACTTCTCTTGAAGACCATCACTTTACTCTTCCCTACATTCACCTTTAGATTCCATTTCTTACACACACTCCCAGACTCATCTACCAAGCCTTGCAGCTCCCCTTCGTCTTCGCTCAACAACAGTATCATCTGCAAACAACAGTACAGGGAGTTTCCAGACACTGCCCTCTCTCACTAGGGCCACTCCAACATCCACTGCCCGACCTTGTATCTCTTTTATAACCCCATCCACGTACAGATTGAACAACCGTGGAGACACGACACATCCTTGTTTCAAACCAACCTTCAGATGGAAAGATTCACTCAGTTTGCCATCCACACACACTGCAGCCTTAGCACCCTCATACATACTCTTCACTGCCTTCAACAACTTCCCATCCACTCCATATATTCTTAATACCTTCCACAAACCTTGTCTATCCACCCTGTCATATGCTTTCTCTAGATCCTTGAAGGCTGCATACAACTTCTTGCCCTTCTCTAGAAACTTTTCCACTAAGGATCTAAGAATGAACTGTAGATTTATTAATTACATGAAAATAAATTTACATTACATGATTCTGTTCAAAATTTAGAAAGGGAAATGCACTCTCAAGCACTCAAACAAATAGCTAAATAAAGCACTGAGCTAAATAACTAAATAGCCTTATGCCTAGGAAAACGAAAGAAATACTGGTCAGTGGAGAAAAGACCGTCACTGCTATAGTCGATCACCAGGTTGGTGGGAGATTCGGGAAAACGCCGATACTGCAGCATATTCCGAGATCACTAGAAAAAATCTATCCACGTTGGGTATCGCACTCTGCGCTCTGTTCGAGTGTTGAACACAGAGGTGTGTGAAAGAGGCGTGGCCAGCTAACGGCCAGCGAGGCAAGTGCAAAGAAACGACAATTCAGAAATTATCACTCAGAGGAATGCACTGTCTGTACATAAAGACAGTCACTCGCGAGAGAATGATGAAAGTTTTGACAACTTGATGGAAACATAAGTACAGAAGCGGACGGTTAAGAGAATGATGGATTTCCGAATTGTTCAATCGTTCCCGCAAAATCAGTCAGTGTCACAATTTACGATACACAGTTTCACAATGTAGGAAATTCGTGACAGAGGGAACACATTGTCTGCATATCTTCTTTCTTGGAAATCTCCATTCTAGGAGATTTCGGTGTTCACCATCACCTTTGGCTCTCCTCTCCTTTCACTGATCCACTTGTTGAACAAGCCTACATCTTTTCTGTCCTTAATGACCTAGAGCAGCTTGTACAGCACCCTACCTGTATCTCTGACTGCCTTGGAGAGAGCTCCAACATACTTGACCACTTCCTTACAATTAATCCTTCTGGTTATGCTGTTAAACTTTCCTCTCCATTGGGCTTCTCCAGTCACAACCTCATTACCATCACCTGTCCTATCGCTCCAGTGCGGCCTGTCGACCCCCCAAAGAAACCTTGTTGTGGCACTTTGGAGCTGTGGATTGGGAGGCCCTCAGGCAGTACTTCTTTGATTTTCCCTAGAATGATTATTGCTTCCATGGCCAGGAGCTATCTTTGTGTGCTTTGCGCATTATGGAAGTTATCCCCTTGGGCATGGATGCATACATTCCTTTCTCATACCCTTTGACTAATGCAAGAAAGCCTTGGTTTAATCACGCTTGTTCTAATGCTGTCGCAACCGGAGCCAGCCCACCCGTGAATCACATCTTATTTATGTTTCTGCCCGGAATCGTGCTAAGTCTGTTCTTTGCTCTGCTAAAAATAATTTCATCCGTGCTAAATGTTCTCAACTCTCCAACTTGAATTTTTCCCGTTCCTTCTGGCACCTTGCCAAAAACCTTTCTAACAACTTTACCTCATCATCCTTCCCTCCACTTTTCTACCCTGATGGCTCTGTAGCTATTTCTTCTGCTGATAAAGCAGATCTCTTCACTCAGATTTTCTCCTCCAATTCCACCTTAGACGATTCCGGTGCTGTTCTTCTGTCACTTCCCCCCTCTGACTTGCACATGGCTGACATTAAAATTTCTTCAGCTGATGTATTTTCTGCCATCACTGGCCTAAATACTGATAAGGCATATGGGCCTGATGGAGTCCCTCCTGTTGTCCTCAAGATCTGTGCTCACACCCTGCCTAGGTAAACTCTCTCGCCTTTGCCTTTCAACTTGTACCTTTCCTTCTTGCTGGAAGTTTGCTCTCATTCAGCCAGTCCCAAAGAAGGGTGACCACTCCAAACCCTCTGACTGTCGTCCAGTTGCTTTACCATCCTGTGTCTCAAAAGTTTTCGGGTCAATTCTTAGCAGGAAAATTATAAAGCATCTTTCCCATCACAACCTTCTTTCTGATTGTCAGTATGGATTCCATCAGGGACGCTCCACTTGTAATCTTCTTACCTACCTTTCGGACTCCTGGTCATCCTTCTTTCGGGACTTTGGCGAAAGTTTTGCCATTGCACTTGACATCTCAAAGGCTTTCGATTGAGTCTGGCTTAACTCTTTAATTTCCAAACTGACCTCTTACAGTTTCTATCCTTCTATCTGTGCCTTCATCTTTAGCTTCCATTCTGGTCGTTCTATAGCTGCTGTTGTAGACGGCCATCGTTCTTCTCTTAGATCTATCAGCATTGGTGTTCCTCAGGGCTCTGTCCTATCACCAACTCTCTTCCTTTTATTCATCCATGTTCATCCATGACCTTCTAAGCATTACATCTAACCCTATCCACTCGTATGCTGATGATTCCACCCTTCACCTTTCCATTTGGTTCTCGCCGTGTCCATCTCAACAGTTTCTTCAACAAACAAGTATGGCACACCTAATGTCTGACTTCGCTCATATCTCTGACTGAGGGAAAATAATCTTGTTGTTTTTAATGCATCAAAAACTCAGTTTTTACACCTATCAACCCAACAAAATCTTCCACAGGATTACCCACTAATGTTTAATAATATTCAGCTCAATCCTGCATCATCCTTGAACTTGCTTGGGGTTACATTCACTCAGGACTTATCTTGGAAAGATCATATTACATCTCTTGTAGTATCTGCTTCCCAGAGATTGTGTGTGGTAAGCCGACTCCGTACCTTCTTTACCCTTGCACAGTTGTAGACTTTATACACGGGTTTTATTCGCCCCTGTATAGAGTACAACTCTCATGTGTGGGGAGGCTCCCCACATACAGCTCTTCTCAATAGGGTGGAGTCAAAGGCTTTTCGTCTCATTAACTCTCCTCCTTTTACTGGCTCCCTTTAACCTCTGTCTCTTCGCCACACTGTTGTTTCTTTATCTCTTTTCTATCACTACTTCAATGGTCACTGCTTCTCTGAACTGTCTACTTGCATCCTTACGTCTATGACAGGCACATAGCACCCATCTAGCAACAACCTCTCATCCCTTTTCTGTCCAACTCTCTAATACAGGAGTTAACCGTTACTCCCAGTCCTTCATTAATGCAACAGGTCATTTCTGGAACTGTCTCCCTCTGTCTGTATTTCCTGCTTCCTATGATCTCCAGTCTTTCAAACGCAGTGCGTCCAGGTATCTTGAAATGAACGGATCTTGAATTTGGTCTCTTTTGTATTGTTTGTTTTTTTCTTGGAAGGAACAGTTTGCTGGCTCTGGCCTTTGTTTCCTTCTTTCTTGCATTACAAAAAAAAAAAAAAAAAAAAAAAGGCAGGTTGGAGGATTTTGATGTGGAGGAAGTGTATGTTGGATTTGGCACTCTCCTTTTGTCCTGGCAAAATGAAACTTGTTCAATTGACTTTATGATGGTGAAGCATGTAAAGAGTGGATGTTTATGCTTGTTTGATGGAGTCAGGATTCTGAGGGCTGGAATGGTTGTGAATGGCAGTGTGACCTACTGTGACAGTTCGGGTAGTTTCTCTCTCTCTCTCTCTCTCTCTCTCTCTCTCTCTCTCTCTCTCTCTCTCTCTCTCTCTCTCTCTCTCTCTCTCTCATGCCTCCCTGGCGTGGGAAAAAATGTATGGATGATTATGATATGTGAATCTTAACTTAACTTGCTTTTATTACTTGACCATATCCCCACTTCTCCCAGATATGACCTTCGGCTGTGTGACATGCAGGTGTTGGTGGGAAAAGTTCGAGACAACTGGCACTTTGCCTATACCAAGGGCACAGGTAAGGCTGGCAAAATAGTTTATCTTACAGAAGAAATTCAGGGAACTGTTTCCTCTCCTCATGTTGAGAGGGCTCTCCCTCTGTTCTAAGTGACATGTACATGCTGCCTGTGTTAAGAGTGTAATGCTGTATGGTAGTGAGACAGTGATTTAGGTGGGTGTGCAGTGCATCCTTGAATGCAAGGTCTAGGGGGGGCAGGGGGGGCAAGGATTGTGATTGAAGTGTTGAGAGGAAGTATGGGACTGGAGTGTATTGGTGTTGTGATGAGGAGGGGTAGATTGAAATGGTTTGAGCATGTGGGGAGGATGGGGGATGACAGCTGGTTGCAGAAAATGAGAAGCATGAGTGTTGGGGGTAGGATTGCAGGAGGCAGAGTGAAAAAGACCTTTGACAAGGTCACAGAGTGTGGCCTCAGGGATGAGGGACTGAATGCTGAGGCTGCCCGAGATCAAGCAGAATGGAGAGCCTTCATTAGGTGACCAAGGGCGACACATGCAAGCAGGATGGAGCCTTTATAAACAAAATGAGGTGAACAGAGATATTTCAGTCAAATAATACCAGCAAGGGGAGTAGGCTAGCCAGTTACCCTTAATGAGCTTAGGAGTCAAGCCTTGTGCCCCTACATATTAAAAATTGTGGGTTACAACAGTGTTCATTGAATTGCTAGCCATTTACCCTTAAAGAGCTTAGTAGTCAGATATGGGTTACACCTGTGCTCATAGAATTCAGTAATTGACATAATGAGTAGAAGTATGGGCCAGGTGAACATTAATTTTTCAGTAGTTATATCTATTTCATATTATAGCTTGAGCTGTGTCTTCTACTTAAATTTCAGCTTGAGCTGGGTCATGTATGCAAATTTTTGATGCAGTATCTGAAAGGAGGGACCAGTTGGAAAATGTAAAGAGCAAATCTTGCATTCATTAACCTTTTGAACATTTGTGTTATTAGCCAGTGTTCAGGTACATCATAATTGTTGTCATTGTTCTCATTCTATGCATGAAGTCCATTTTCAAGTAATTGGTTAGGAGCATATTTTCTCTTGCATAATACTGTATGCAGAAGTGACGCAGTTTAGTTTTGAAATAGTGAGATTTATTGGTTATACAGTCTGTTTTTCCCCCAACAAGTCTCACTGTAGTGTATTATTTGTTATTGGTGTGCCTGGTGATCTAGTAGGTAAGGTGTTCCAGCCAGGTAGGGCCTGTAAAGGTTTGCATCCATTGGATGGTTGAGGTTTATTCCTCACATAAAGCCACTTGGGGAAGTGAGGCTGGTTACCCTCACCTTACATGTCAGGATTGAACAGCCTAGCTCCCAGCATCAGTGCTCCAAATGGGGCAGAAAAGGATTGGATTATGAATCGGTGGATTTTTTTTTTTTTTTTCTGTGCAGGGCATATGCACGTGCTTGATCGGTTCAGCATCAACCTGGAGCTGGAGCGTCGTGTGGTGGTGATGCAGCACGATGAGGGGCGTCAGTGGCCGTCCGTGACCCTGGCTGGCACACTTCCTCGCCTGGTGGTGCACATCAACGAGCAGAAGGTTCAGGCACTACACACACTCTTCACAAAGTTCATATCACAAGATCCCACTCCAGCAGACATTCCTAGGTAAGGGCCAGTGGCTACAGGTTGACTGATGTATGTTTTTTATTACATTTTCATTAACACTGACCATTTAGGTATTGTAGCTGGATCCTTATGATTATGTTCTACTGGGCCCTTTGGATCAGTTGACATTTTTCACCTTATTCTTACTATCTCCACACAGCTTTATTAAGTTTAATGGAGACTTTTTGAACTGGAAGACTTAGGTTCAGCTTTCAGTAACCCTTCTGTACGATAGATCTTTCTTTAGTTGATAAGTTGTGTGGAGATAGCAAGAATGCAGTACAAAACAGTGTCATTGGAGCAACCATTGCCATGCCACCTTATGAATTAACCCTCAGATTTCAGGTTTCCCAGTGGTGAGTAAAATTATCTGGTGTTAACCAGAGTTGTTGTGATACAGTGCAGCAATCCCTTGGTTATTGCATGTAATTGGTACTGAGCATGGTGCATGATAATGAAATTGCATAATAATGAAAGCACAGAACCTATGGGATTCATCTAATTGGTACTAGGCACCCCACTCATAAGCCCAGATTTTTCCCATTTACAACAGTTTATACCCACTAAATATGTACATACTGTTATCAGAAATACACATAGGCATGGTTAGGTTAGTAGAAAGTGATGAATAGGCACAATAAAGATGAAACACATACCACAGAGAGACCTTAGATGGGCTTGAGGTAAAGGGTTCTGAGACTAGGGGATGGAAAGTTAGTGGTCTCCACCACCTGGGATGAATTCCTCGAGTAGGGTCGCATCTTTGAAACCCTCAAAGCAAGGATTGTGGAATTGGAGTCGGAGTCGTGGAGTCTTCTGCTTTTGGTTGGAGTTGGAGTCGGTAAAATTCCCACTACTCTGACGCTGAGTTTTTGGGTTCTGAAATGGTATCAATCTTATCTTTTCAGTACTTTATTAGTTTAGTTTACAACCATGTATAGCAGTTTATTTGTTACTGTACAAGCATTATAAGTATAGAATTTAAAATAGAGATATAAGAATTGCATCTTTTAGAATTTATGAATATTATTCCTTTACCTGCATCGTGTCCATGTACCAGATTATTAGTACAGTATATACTTAAGTAGGAGTTGGGGTCGTACTTGTAAAATTTCTTGAGTCGGAGTCGGGAAATGTTATCTCCACAACTGTGCTCAAAGCTATCGGAAACCACAGACACTGCACCATCGTTGTCAGCAGAAACAGCTCAGGTGCGTCATGATGATGTTTTTGAGCCAAAAATTGTGCTGTAATGGCAGGAGTGCAGTTTTTCATCATACAACAATGAAAATCGCAGTAACCTACTGTGCAGTAACCAAAGGATCACTGTATATACACTGTGTAGGGATTCTGTACCTCATTGTGAAAGACAGTGCTTCACCAGGGTCAGACCAAGCCCTTCCAATGGCGATCAGGGAAGTATGAGGAGGTTTGACTTCCAGGTGGATGCTGCAGCTGCTCCACCCAGGGCACACAGCATCACCATGTGTAGGCTCCTTGGCATTGTGTGTTAACCAGAGTAGAATAGATAAGTCATCCCAGAGGTTTGAGGGTCTAACCTAGGCAAAATTGTACATGTGCATCCATAGTCTGATGAGCCTACCATTTAGTTTATCACTTACTCTCCACATCACCAGTCACAGCTGTCACATAAAAAAGTTTGTGGAATGAGTCATTGGCACAACTAGCATGATTTGTTTGTGGTTTCTGATTGCAGCAAAAACTTGATTTGTTAGTGATTTTCGATTGGAGCAAAAGAAATCTTATATATTGCGTTTTGCATTATTATTCTTCTGATCAAATTTCCTATGTGGAAATATAGGTTGGACATAATGTAGAAATAAGATAAGCATAGTTAAAAAGAAAATAAAGGAACTGTAAAAAAAAAAAAAATGTTTTTTGGGCAGTTAAAGTTTTTGTCAGTGTATTCTTATTTGGGAGCAAGTTGTAGGGATGTTGATGATTAGCCTTTTTTTTTTCATGCAAAGTTTTTTACATCATAATGTTAGGCAGGGTGGTTGCTTCCCTTAGACATTGATGCTCCCCCCCCCCAACCCTGATCATGCCTGGCCCAGCAGACCTGTCAGCCACATATAAGCAACTGTCCTTGTGGACATCTTATAAGTTCCCAACATCATTTGATGATACAGCTGCATTTGTAGCGTGGCATGTGTTGTGCAGTGCTCCATAATGGGTGGTATGTTGTGTGGACCTATTCCACAATGGGTGCATGAGTCATCTGTGATTCCACACAACCCAAATTTAAGCTGGTAACTGAGGAGGGCTGAGTGGTTTCCTGATGTAAGCCTTGCTAGGTGAACTAGATCAGCTATACAGTATTTAAGGATACCTTTTACTTTATACACAGGTTTTATTTGCCCCTGTGTGGAATACAGCTCTCATGTGGGAAGGCTTCCCACATACAGCTCTTCTCAATAGGGTAGAGTCAAAGGCTTTTCGTCTCATTAACTTTCCTCCTCTTACTGGGTCCCTCCAACCTGTGTCTCTTCGCCGCACTGTTGCATCTTTATCTCTTTTTTCTGTCGCTACTTCAATGATCACTGCTTCTCTGAACTGTCCGCTTACATCCCTCCACCACTACGACAGGCGCGTATCACCTGTCTAGCAACGAACGCTCATCCCTTTTCTGTCCAACTCTCTAATGCAAGACTTAACCGTTACTTCCACTCCTTCCGTCTGTATTTCCTACTTCCTATGATCTCCAGTTTTTCAGACACATTGTGTCCAGGCATCTCAAAATGAACGGATCTTGAATTTGGCTCTACTTTGTACTTTTTTTTTTTTTTCTTGGAAGGAATGGTTTGTGGGCTCTTGGCCTGTGGCTCCTTCTTCCTTGCATTAAAAAAAAAAAAAAATGGGGGGAATATCAGGATTGGTGACTTTTAGTCTAGTGTTCTAATTGAGGTGTTGTATTGCCATGTGTGTGAAATGGGTTCTGTAGATGTTTCATGATTTTCCAAGTGTTGGAATGTGTGGGAGTGGGATGTTGTTGTTGAGGGTTTTTTGGGTATAGTGACTGTTTTATATGTCTGGTTGTGTTGAGTTGCACTCATATAATGACAGGGGGTTGTGTGTTTGCACAGACTGACATTTAAAATTGTGTAACTCTCATGTCAAGATATTCTCTGACAGGGAGGACTTTTAGTTTCAAAATGTGAGAGAGTTGTGGGAGTGGTATTGGTGCAGCCAGTTGATGATGCATAGTGTGTTGTTCTTTGTGGTCCACTTGGTGTTGTAATGGATGTTTGATAGAATGGGATGCATGGTGGGGAAACATGAAACATCAGTGATCTAATGTATTGTTGTAGGGTAGGAAAATCGTTTTGTATTGTTACCCAGAGTCTGGCTAGAGCTGTAGTTTCCTTAAGTGCATTATGTCGGGGGGTGCAGTGCCTCTTGATGTCTTGTATGTGATATTTGCAGGTGAGTCCAGTGTCAGGTTACTCCCAGGATCTTAGTGAAGGGTGGATGTGGCACACATGCATTGTTATTAATGATATTAGGATTGTTCTTGTGCTTATGGTGCTGCTAGTGATGAGCAGTGTAGTGGTGGATTTGGCTGGAGCAATCATTAGCTTGTTGTCTTTGACTCATATATTAAGTTTGTTGACCTAGTATTGTTGCAGTGTGCAAACTGTGCCTTCATTGTGGTGTGTTCTTGTTATGGTAATGTATTTTCTCTACTTGTTGTGAACATTGTCTACTGTACATGAGAACAAAGAGAGTGACAGCTTGTGTTTGGCAGTGGAAATCCATCCGACTCGATATTGGGTTGCAGCCAGACCACTTGAATGGTAGATCAGTAATGTCCTTGGTGAAAGGAAATGAGTCACTGGAGATTTTGGACAGTGTCTGCTACCTTGCTGGTGTCATTAGTGCAGAGGGTGGTGCTTAGGAGAGCACCATTACAAGGTTCATAAAAAATTCAGAAAATTGCTACCCTTTGTTTAATGTCATTGTCCATAAAAGGGAGAGGATTTGGTACCTATGTTGGTAGTGTCTGAATGTATGGCAGTGAAATGTGGAGTAACAGAGGAGGATATTATGAGACTAATAAAACAGTATGAGAATAATCCATTGAATATTTATAAACCAGATAAACTAATGAATATGTGGAGGAAAACCAGGTGATGGGATATCCTTAGAAGAGCCAGGAAACTATTGAGGAGGTGTAGAAGTACAGTGTATTACTTAGAAGTACAGTACTGTACTTTGCCAAAAGGAATGTGTTGAAGAAGATATTGTATGAGGGTGTGTACTGACTTCAGACCTTGATGTTGTTGCTTAACTATGGTCTTTTTGGCTGAGCAGACCTACTAACTGCAGGTAAACAACTGCTTCTTTGGAGCTGTCATGCACAGTACAATCTGTACACTGTGTAGTGATGTGGTGACCCCTTGTGGTAGACAGTGCCTCACCAGGGTCATACCAGGGTTCTTCCCACGGGTAGATGCAGGGAAATATGAGGAGGTTCGGCTCCTGGATGAACATTGCAGCTGCTCCACTCAGGGTCACAACGCCGCCATACGTAGGCTCCTCGTCGTCACCAGACAGAGATCTTGAGGTGTCACAAGAGAGCTGACACGGAATAGAGCGTGGTGGAGGTGTGCTCTCCAGTGAATCCAACTGACCCATGCTACTAAGTTTGGCTTAGGGTTTACATAGTTATGGCTCTTTTGCTAGTTCCTCCATGCGCTAGTGGCTAGGATGCTGATAAGTCAGGTATACACGAGACAGTCATAGGAAGCAGCAGCACCAGCCTTGGCAGAGGAGAGTTGTTGTGGATGGGCAGTACAGGACGTGATCTGTTCCAACATCCTCCTCCCACTGGATGTTCTGGAATTAACATAGGATAATGATAATGATATGAATTTTACTAAAAGAATTCACTGGGTCTGAGCAGAGTTAAGAGCAGCATTCTGAGCAAAACATGATGCATTTCAATACCTTCCTTTAATACAATGATGGTGATGATGATGATTGCGATGATGACAAAGACGATGATGATGGTGTTGATATTTTTTCAGGAGACAGTCATCAGATTTAAGCAGAAGCAGTAGTAGCAGCCAGAGCCGGGGAGTGTTGGTTGATGGACAGGACCTGACCCGTTCCAACACCCTGCTGTCGCTGGATGGCTTGGGTTTGGGTGACGGCTCCACGGTGGGTGATGGGGACTCCAGCAAAGGGTCATCTTCACCCACTGATGACGGCAAGCTTTTGGTTGTCCAGTTTACTGTGGATAAACTCTCTCTTGAGGTAAGGTTAACACCATACAGTAATCCCTCCACTGTCCGTTGTAATAGAGCCAAAGGCATGACTGGAAAGTGGTCTTGTCTGGAAAGTGGCCCTGAAGCTCCAGCACCAGTCATTCCTGACCCTAACCTAACCTAACCTAACCTAACCTAAATCAGAAAACCACCTACCTACCTCCCTACTAGACATGCATAGCACTTATTTAAGGCCCCATTCACGTAAATAATGGACACAAAGCATGAATTAATTGAATTTTAACCAAAAAATGTTGATTTTGAGGTGAGTAAGTCAGAGATGTTCACCAGTTGACTGGATAGTGAACGTATGTAAGAGACATGGCAGTCACTAAGAAAATCACCCTTTCTCACATTTTATGCACTAAAATATGGGATACAAAGCATGAAATAAATAAATTGTTACTAGAAAATGATGGTTTACAGGTGAGAATGCCAGAGATGTTCACCAGTTGATTAGATAGTGAACATATGTAAGAGACATGGTAATCACTGAGAAAATCACCTTTTTCACAGCCTATGCACTCAAATTTGGGACACAAAGCATGAAGTAAATAAAATGTAACCAGAGAATGAGGATTTAGAAGTGATTATAGAAAATATTTGGCAGTTGACAGTGTACTGTACTTACATGTCCGTGGTGGTTGTTTACCCCACCTCTAAAGCTCTGACAGTGGTGAAAATGCTCTTGAAGCATGTACAGTAATCCAATGTTGAATTATGAGTGTTTAACAAAAACTTACGGCCCTCCTACGGTTTCTATCCTTCTATCTGTGCCTTCATCTCTAGCTTCCTTTCTGGTCGTTCTATAGCCGCTGTTGTAGACGGCCATCGTTCCTCTCCTAGACCTATCAACAGTGGTGTTCGTCAGGGTTCTGTCCTATCACCTACTCTCTTCCTTTTATTTATCAATGACCTTCTAAGCTGTACATCTAACCCTATCCACTCATATGCTGATGATTCCACCCTTCACCTTTCCATTCGGTTCCTGCAACGTCCATCTCAGCAGTTACTTCAACAAAAAAGGGATGAGGCTATGGCACACCTAATGTCTGACTTGGCTCGTATCTCTGATTGGGGTAAAAATAATCTTGTTATTTTTAATGCATCAAAAACTCAGTTCTTACACTTATCAACCCGACAAAATCTTCCTCAGGATTACCCACTAATGTTTAATAATGAACAGTTATGTCCTGCAACATCCTTGAACATGCTTGGGGTTTCATTCTCTTGGGATTTGTCTTGGAAAGAACATATTACATCTCTTGTGAAATCTGCTTCCAAGAGATTAGGTGTGCTAAGCCGATTCCAAACTTTCTTTACCCCTGCACAGTTGTTGACCTTGTACACAGGTTTTATTCGCCCGTGTATGGAGTACAACTCTCATGTGTGGGGAGGCTCCCCACATGCAGTTCTTCTCAATAGGGTGGAGTCAAAGGCTTTTCGTCTCATTAACTCTCCTCCTCTTACTGATTCCCTTCAACCTTTGTCTCTTCGCCGCACTGTTGCATCTTTATCTCTCTTCTATCGCTACTTCAATGGTCACTGTTCCTCTGAACTGTCTGCTTGCATCCCTCCACCTCTACGACGGGCACGTAGTACCCGTCTAGCAACAAACTCTCATCCCTTTTCTGTCCAACTCTCTAATGCAAGAGTTAACCGTTACTCCCAGTCCTTCATTTATGCAACTGGTCAACTCTGGAACTGTCTTCCTCTGTCTGTATTTCCTACTTCCTATGATCTCCAGTCTTTCAAACGCAGTGTGTCCAGGCATCTCGAATTGAACGGATCTTGAATTTGGCTCTCTTTTGTA
>JAGKTI010006973.1:18875-38608 GCA_018397915.1 Birgus latro
CTCCAACATCCACTGCCCGACCTTGTATCTCTTTTATAACCCCATCCATATACAGATTGAACAACCATGGAGACATGACACATCCTTGTTTCAATCCAACCTTCAAATGGAAAGATTCACTCAGTTTGCCATCCACACGCACTGCAGCCTTAGCACCCTCATACATACTCTTCACTGCCTTCAACAACTTCCCATCCACTCCATATATTCTTAATACCTTCCACAAACCTTGTCTATCCACCCTGTCATATGCTTTCTCCAGATCCATGAAGGCTGCATACAACTTCTTGCCCTTCTCTAGAAACTTTTCCACTAAGGATCTAAGAATGAATATCTGGTCTACACAACCTCTTCCCTTCCTAAAACCTCCTTGTTCTTCTCCAACTAATTCCTCAGTAATTTCCCTAACTCTGTCAATAAGTATCCTACCATATATTTTTCCTATTACACTGAGAAGGCAAATGCCCCTATGATTACCACACACTGCTTTTTCCCCTTTTCCTTTGTACAGAGGAATAATTATACCTGACTTCCAATCCTCCGGGACTCTACCCTCCTCCCAAGCCAATCTGCACACCTTCCACATCCATTCTATTACTATCGCTCCCCCATGCTTCAGCATTTCACCACACACTCCATCAATTCCTGGGGCTTTCCCCATTTTAACTTTCTTCATTGCTTCCACCACTTCCATCCTGGTGATTTCTTCCTCTCTTCTTACAACCCTCCTTCTCCCTGCCATTCCCCAGCCACTTATACTTGCATTTCTTTCATTCTCCATGTTCAACAGTTCATTAAAGTGTTCTCTCCATCTGTTTACTTTTTCTCCCTTCTCCACTAGTAATCTACCATTTTTATCTTTCACACCCCCACTGACTTCGTTGGCACCCTGTCTAGCTCTCTTTACCTCCTTCCAGAACATTTTCTTACATTCCCTCCACTTTGCACTCAAATTCCTTCCAAATTCCTCATCCACTCTCTTCTTACTCTCTCTTACTAATCTTTTCACCTCTCTCCTCCTCACTACATATAACACTCTCGTCTGTCTCTCAGCTTCTTCGACGCCCCTGTTCCTCATCCACTCATTATATGCTTTCTTCTTTTGTGCCACAGCCTCTCCGGACTTACCCCTGCTAATCTGGACTTTTTCCGATATATCAGACATTAGTCCGGATTGCATCAGTGGTTTTCACCACCATTGCAGTATTGTACTGTGTTATATCTTCACTACATTAATCAAATGGTATAATAATACTGTACTGTGCACTGAAAAACATGTCTTTTACTTGTCTTATTGTGGTGAACATAGCTGAAGTGGTCAGGCAGTCCGGACTGCTTTCTGGCTTTATTGGACTTTTTCTGATATATAGGAGTTTAGTCCGGTAGCTCCTCGAGTCCGATAAAAGCGAATTCCTGTCTATTGAAGTCCATTATATCAAGGTTTTACTGTATGTATTTTTGATGTGGGGAGTATGTGCCTAATATCTGTGTCTGACATCCCTGGAATTAAATGATAAGTGAATGACAGTGTGGCTCATTTCACTGGGAATACTGTTGATATTTTTCCCACTTTCATACACACTTTTTACATGGTTCTAGATCTACCAAACCTTAATTTTAGCCAGAGAAATGGATGACGGTGATGATGATAGCAACTGTGATGACAGTTGATGATACTGATGATGATGAAGATGGTTACAGCAGTGACAGTGTTGATGATTTTAATTCCTCTGTTCTCTAACCCCTCAGCTGCAGTCTCGTGGGCGTAGCATTGCAGAGCTGCAGGTGACGGGTGTACGAGCACACTTGAGCAAGCGTCCCCACGAAACGTCAGCCACACTCAGTGTACACTCCCTTCTCTTGGTGGATGCCCTACAGACCTTTGGGCCAGACTTTGAGCTCCTTGTGGCCAGTCACAAGCATGTTAGGTGAGCGACATGAGATCTTGTGGGAAGATGACACGTGAGAGTTTTACTCCTTTTTTTTTTTTTTTTACAAAGGATCTCTTGTGGTGAATGGGTTGGCAACAGTTTCCAGTGTTTCCTTATCATAGTGTGTGTGTGTGTGTATACTTACATGCCTGCCTGCCTGTCTGTCTGCATGCCTGCATGCCCTGCCACCAATACAGTGACATATATCTTGGGAAAGCTTTTTACATTGAAGGCACTGTGATAAAAGATTATTGACTGTCAAAGTAAAGAGTTATGATAAAGAGAGTTTTAGTAGCAGTGTAGAATTCCAGATGTCAAATTAAATGCAATCTGTGGTTATTAAGTTAAAAGAAAATTCTGGGGCAAAGGTAAACAACAGTAGAGAGTACTGGAGTAGTGAATTGGAAGACAAGAATTATATATTTAAAGAAAATGTAGTGAGGATATCTTTAACCTCTTAAGTATAATTATAACCCTTTTTTGTGTGGGGGGGGGTATTGCCATATTGTTTTATTTAACTGAGGCAAGACTTCTTAGATTCGGTGCATACAAGTCTCCACAAACCTTATTTTTCCAGTGGCTTATAGTGCTGGTATGTTGGTCTTATTGCCTGGTTCTCTTGCCTTGCAGCATGGATAGTGTTAGTGGCAGCCTCCTGGACAGTGACCCATGTTCACCTACATCTCCTGCCTCACCAGACCACAACAACCCTCCTTTCAAGCCCACCTCACCGCTCACCATCAGCCATGCCATCTCGTCCTATGCTGCATCTAGAGGTAAACTCACAGATATTTATTTTGTGTTTAGATATTTTGATAATCAGTGGTTTACATTTGACATGGAGTGGTGAATTTTTAAGGCTTGAATGACGAGTGAATGAATATGCAGTCCATTTCACTTGGCATATTTCACCCATTTATGAAGTTGGAGATACAGTTGGTTTAGGGTCATGTTGAGAGTAACATAATCACCTCAGTAACACTGCAGTCAATTTTTTTCTCCAGTTGGTAATTCTGGATATATATGGCATGCAGTACTTATATCACAATTAAGTTATCAGTACAGTAGGCGCGGAAAGTGTTGACGCCATCTTAAAAAAAGAAAACATTCTTGTGTTTAGCAAGGAGAAACAAATAAATTAACACTCACCATTGAATTTAGTATTTACTGGCATTCCCCTTCACCTTTATTATCTTCTTAAGGCATCTGGGGAGACTGATGGCGTAGTTTTGCAGAACAGACGGACTAAAACTGCTCCATAGCTGCAGCCTCAAGTTTAGGCAAAGATGATGTGTCCATACTACGCAGCTGCCGCTTCATGTGCGCCCATAAATTCTCAATGTGATTGATATGTGGGCTGTTTCTGGGCCAATCTCGAATAAAGGGAACCTCACAGTCTGTTAGCCACTGTTTCACTGACTTTGCAACATGTGCAGGGGCAGAATCTTGCATAAATACTCTTGCCTTGGTTTTATCAAAAGAGTCACTTAAAACATCACATAAGAGCTCCAAATAATTGTTCTGGTTCACTTTTTCATTTGCAGGTAGAATTACCAACCTACCAACACCATAATATGTAAAGCAGCCCCAAGCCATGAGTGAGGCTGGGTATTTAACAAACTTGGAAGTGTACTTAGGATCCAGGGGGTCACTGCCTGGTTTGCGGTACACTCGTGATGAAGGGGTACCAGTGACAGTAAATGTTGACTCATCACTCCAAAGCACAGTTTTCCATTGCTTCTCACTCCAGGCAAGATATTTCTTACAAAAATTTACTCTCTTTTTCTTCTGAAGTGCAGTTAGCAGTGGTTTTTTACGAGCACAAAACTCCTGTAGCCCAGATCGTCATGCAACAGCTGCTGCACACTTCTGACAGACACATCTGCCAGCAACTGTGGGTTCTTTTCTTTTAAATCCCGTGCTGTTAGCCTTGGATCCTTGCTAACTTGCCTTGAGATCAGCTGACGGGTCCTGACGGTTGTCTTACGAGGTCTCCCAGGCTTGGGAAGTGGAGTGGGAGGAATGGCCTCCCCACTGTCCTTGAACCGCTTCACCAGTCTCTGCACTGTCTTAGTCTAACACCATCTGATTTGCAATAAATGGGAGTTTGTGGCCAGCTTTGTATAAAGTAATCACTTCCACACATTTGTCCTTGCTTGTGGTTACTTTAGGCATGATGAGAATGTGGTAGGTAACCAAATAACTGTGTTATTTGAGTCAAAACATGCCCTCGTGGTGCATCACACACAGAGACAATCCTCCTTCTGTGGCTGCCCAAACATTACTGAGCCTGCTCCTGTGGTGCCAAACCTATCAAGCAGGGTTGCCAGCTCCCATTGAAAAAGCGTCAGCTCATTTCGCATCACAGGGGAGGGTAGTATTGACCCTACTTCACTTAACGCGAAGAAGAATGACATCGGCAAAAAACGTCAATACTTTCCGCACCTACTGTTTGTGGAAAACAGGCATAATGTTCATGCACAGCTAAGACCTTGGAAGTTTTTAATATAAACATAAAACCTTTTTATGTATGTATGTAAAATATTTTTAATCTTCTGTGATCCCTTTTCAGGCCAATCTCCACCCCAGTACCCTCGTAACATTCCATCTCCCCCACACGTCTCATCACCCATGTTTAGCAGTGGTGTGGGAGGGACTGGTGGGTTCTCCGAAACTCGTGACTCTGAAGCACTGATTATATTGGAGGTGACATATGTTTCGGCACAGTGTCCATCACAGCAAGGCACCGGGGCATTACTACTGGCATCTGTCCAGTTTAACACAGTTGACATCATTGGTGGGTTTCAGTATAGATGTATTCACTTTTTAAGTAATGATTCTGTCTGGCAAGTAATGTAAAATGCATTTATGAAGAAAATAAACCAAAATATGTGGAGATGGTTAGGCCTTTGAGGTAGAACCAGGATTCCACGGGCTAGAATGTTACGCGAATGAGTGTCTTGTCCATTTTACTGGACAGTGGACAATGTTGGTGATGGGTTGTCCCAATGTTATGGTTTCTCTTTCCTTGTTCTCTGAATTCTACCACACCCCATCTGCAGGTGAGAAAAACAGATGACGATGGTGATGATGATGATGATGACGGTGAAGTTGATGATGGTTAAGATGGAGATGACAATGATGATAATAATGAATACTATCTTTCATAATAAAGCAGAAAAAATGATATTACCCATGTATTCCTTTGTGCCATAGAAGTGACAGCAATAGACAAGAAGGAATTTGGAACCATAGCTAGTACTTTTCCTACATACTGTTCCTTTTGTCTCACCTGAACAGCCAGCCAAGTGACAGGGATAGGGCTTTATCATTAAAACAAACCCACTAAGTGTCCAGCAGAGGATCCTACTCATCAGACTTTTTGTGAGGAATTGGAGTTTGAGACAGTTCTCAGTTGCACACAGGGAGGTCAAGGGTGGAACTGGAATCAGTTCCATTGCCATTGTACACATTTTAGATATCCAGTTGTTTAATGAGTTAAGGTGCTTCAGTCAGATGTGTCCCATGAGAGTTACATTCCACATTCCAGGGGTTGGTTGGTGTGTAAAAAGACAAGCAACTCGCCTCAGATATCTGGGTTTTAATAGCCTAGTCTCAAGACTTTAAATTCCTGCTGGGGTAGTATTGGTTTAAGTAATGGATGAGTGGAGTATGGTTAGGATTTTGATAATGATGAGTATAGCTCTTTCACAATAACTTGGCTAAGATTTTGTCACTTTGTTGCTTATTTCCTGAAGCTCAGTGGCCACCAAGGACAGTGTCGCTCCCCTACAAACTTTCCATAACACATCTTCATGACTGGCATAATACAGTATTTTAATTCTAATGCATTTCTAGACTTTGGCATTTGAGGTGGGGAAGCAGTAATTTAAGGCCAAGTTAGAGTAAAAGCTATATTACAGTTTTGTTTGTCCCCCTTCTAAACTTCCAAGCAGGAGACAGTGGTGGAGCTCAGTGGGTTTATGCTCCATCTGTCTCCACAGTAACAAGCCAAGTGTGGTCTATAGATGCATCTGACTAATTCATAATTTAGTATGCAGTAGTTTGTTATGATGATGATAAACACATTTTCATATTATGTGTCTATTTGTCTCCTTTTCTCTAAACAGCCAACCAGGAAACAGTAGTAGAGCTCGTTGGATTTATACACCAGTTATTGCCACAAAAACAAGCATACCCAAGCAGCCTTCAGTTGCATCCAACCCCCTCTGATGCACCCCAGACCAGCTCAACCACCTTAGACAAGGGTGATGGTGGGGGTGAGGGGAGTGGCGGGCAGCTTGACCGAGCACTAGTGCGTGCGGAGGTGAGCTTTGACTTCCACAAGCTGACAGTGCTGCTGCTGCGAGGGGCGTACCGGGATAAGGACCTGGTGGGACGCAAGGTTGGCACTGCTGTGCTCTCAGATGCCAAGATTCAGGCCACTGTTGGTGAGTCTAATATGGATTTGGTTGGTATTGTTTTCAGTGTTAGATGGTGCCCCTGGTAGCAAAAGTACAATCTACCCCTTCTTTTTTTTTTTTTTTTTTTTCCCCAACCTCATCTCTATGATGTGTCCCCCTTAAGCAGAGAAGTGTACTTTGTTGTAAAAAAAAAAAAATGTCATATTAAATGAGTTGATGGATCTTGTAATATCCTTCATTATAAAAAGTCTTCTCCAAGCTTAATAAAATTGCCTCTTATGGGGATGATAATAGTAATCATCATCATCATCCAGACCTTTCCCACCCTAGGGCAGGATGAGGAGTCGCAACGTTCAGACAGCCCAAGTTTTTACCAATTCAACGGGCCACGCTTCCATTCATTCGTCATTCAAGCCCACAGAATCTGGGCTGCACTTGATAGGCAATAAAAAAATTTCACTGCATTCTGCAGCTTCACATATACCTTCCTGATAGAGTCAGTCCGAATGCTGTCATGTTAAAAAATGGTGCCATATCCCTGGCTGTCCGCATCTCCGCACAAAATTCATCCAGCCAGCTCAGTCTCTTGTCAGTCCATTAGCCTCACCAACTTCCATACCTCTCTTCCTCTCACACACATTCACCATATCCTTGGCCTACTTCCTTCTCCCTCCTTCAGATTCACTCAGATATACTTTTTTCACCACTCTGTTGTCATGCATTCTCACCATAACCAAACCATCTCAGTACACTCTATTCGATTCTGGTGTCCACAGACTTCCTTACTCTGCATCTTTCACGAATCACATTATTCATATCCTATCCACTTAGTGGTAGGTGGTGGTGGCGACCATCATCCACTCACTTGATGTAGTTCTGCCTACTTCTTCCTTATCCTTTATCATTCTCTTTCTGAGCCTGCCCTTCTCTCTTCCTATTTCTCCCATCATTCCTGTCACTTCTTATTGCTTTTCTTTCCTTTACAGGTAGCTTTACATTGAGTGACAAGCCAAATGGTTTCCTGTAAACCAAGAAACCATTTACAACGCTGGGTGGTAACCATATAACCAAACCATACGTGCTCCCTACGTGTCAACAAGTGGGTTGGTGGAGGGTTAGTGCCCCTCCCTGTAAAACAAATAACTCAGAGTCAAATGGCCACCCCTTATGGGATTATGGCGTCTGGCAATAGATAGATAGATAGACTATCCACTTCTCAAGCTTCACGTACATTCCTCAGCAGTCCCATTTTCACTGCTCCTACTCTTGACTTTTCATTTTCATGCCACACTATAGTCTCACATCCATATGATAAAGTTGACACTAACACTCTTTCATGTAAACCTCACACAGCTGCAGCACTGAAGTCTCTGTTTTTTATGAGGGCCTTCATAGCTTCCTTATGTCACTCTACTTTCAATTTCATTTGCACATTTTCCTCTCTTTTCTATCTCTGAACCCAGGTATTTGAACTCTCTCACCAATTCCAGTCTCTCTCCATTCTCTGTAACATAACACTGGGAGTCACCTTTTTCAGTAACCATCACTTTGCTCTTTTCTACATTTACTCTCAAGGCACAATGCTCACAGACATCTACAAAACTCTGCACCAGTCTTCCAAGTTCATGTCTGGTATTTGCAAGTACAGTAAACCCTTCATAAGCCAGACTATATGGGGCTCTACCCTAGTTCGAATTACCAATTTTTCCGGCTTACCAAATTTTCACCCCCCAAACTTGCTAAATTACCTAATTTTCACCCCCCAAAATTGCTAAGACAATACCTATTGCTTGTCCTTTCAACACTAAATTAAAGAAGCATATATAAATAAATTAGTTATGACAAAAAACAATATAGTGCATTTAATATACATTTAACTCCTTCAGTGCTGGGTGTATTTTCATTTTGTTCTTTCTGCCACCAGACAATTTTAGTCAGAGTAGGTTGGATCTGTGGAAGTGCACGGGGTTGGTACAGCCTTTGTTAGCCCCTTCAGTATGTGAGTCCAGTCCTGAGTGCCATAAAATCGGCTGGAGGAAGTGTAAATAAAGTAGAAATAGACGTCACAGTACTGAAGTGGTTAATTGGTAGAAAATCATTCACAGAGGCAGTACCGACTGTCGGTAACGTGTGTTGGAGATGGATTTTCACCCCCCAAAATTGCAATAACAATACTTATTACTTGTCTTCTTAACACTAAAGTAAAGGAGCATATACAGTGTATAAATAATAAAGAAAGACAAAAAAGGAAGAATTCAGTGCACATAATTTGCCTTTCGTCAGAGGCAGAAGATCGTCGGCAGTTTGTTTTGTTTTGGAGACGGAGGTGGTGGAGGTGGTTTAACTCACACTTGAACGTAAATTCTAAAAAGTACCCAGTATTTATTTCACTCTATATTAAGAACTAAACTTAAATGTAATCACTATAATAGACTGCAGTGTAACACCTTTCGTTAGAAGCAGTAGATTCTTTGGCAGTTTGTTTTGTTTTGGAGACAGAGGTGGTGGAGGTGGTTGAGTTCATACTGTAACGTAAATTCTAAACAGTACCCAGTATTTATTTCACTCTATATTAAGAACTAAACTTAAATGTAATCACTGTAATAGACTGCAATGTAACACCTTTCTTTAGAAGCAGTAGATTCTTCGAAGTTCGGCAGTTTGTTTTGTTTTGGAGACAGAGTTGATGGAGGTGGGTTAGTTCATACTTTAACGTAAATTCTAAACAGTACCCAGTATTTATTTCACTCTATATTAAGAACTAAACTTAAATGTAATCACTGTAATAGACTGCAATGTAACACTTTCATTAATAATAGTACTGAACTTTAATCATGATCACTACACTGTCACACGCACACATTTTTTTTTTAGCTTCA
The DNA here is from genome assembly GCA_018397915.1 of Birgus latro. NCBI lineage: Eukaryota > Metazoa > Arthropoda > Malacostraca > Decapoda > Coenobitidae > Birgus > Birgus latro. The sequence goes on from JAGKTI010006973.1 coordinate 28,110, forward strand.
TTCCTTTACGACTAGAGGTGCCAGTATCACTTCTTTTAAGCTATGAACCTTCCATGGCAAGACAGAAGGCAAAAGGAGAGCACTGTTCAGCACTGAATGACAGTAAGAATGGTGCAACTACCGTCTCCAAAAGCAAGCAGCAGACTGGCGCCACGAGTCTGCTTGGCGCCATTTCTCCCCCTACTTTCGCATTTCGGCCTACTTTCATACGTGGTCTCGGCCTGAGTTCAACTGAAGATTCCGGCTTCTAAAAGTTCGGCTTATGAAGGGTTTACTGTAGTACTGCATCATCAGCATACATCAAATTTGAGATATTCAGTCCATCACCATTCATTACCAGTGCCATCCTTCTCTCCATTACTCATGTGTTTACTTCTCTCATCACCCTTTCCATATATACAGTATATCGAACAACCATGGGGACATCACACAATCCAGCTGCATGCTCACATTGATCGTGAACGATTCACTTAGATCCACATTTACCCTTATTCATGCTTCACTACCATCATAAAAACTCTTGACAACACCCAGCAGCTTGCCATCTGCACTGTACATGCATAAAACCTTTTAGAGTCTCTCTGTGTCCACTTTATCGCATGCTTTTTCTAGATCCATAAATGCCATTAACACCTTATCCTATCTGTCTCACTGCAGATATTTGATCCACACATCCATTGCCACTCCTAAAGCCACCCTGTTCATCACTCACTAGGACTTCTGATGTCTCTCGTACTTTCTCTATAATAATTCTCCTTTAATGTCCCAGTAATACTCACTAGACTTATGCCACCATAATTCTTGCACTCACTTCGTACACCTTTATTTTTGTACTGGGATACAATCACTGCCTTTTTCCACTCTACTAGCACAGTTTCAATCATCCGTGCCTTCTTACATATCTCCAACAAGCACTTCATTCCATTCTCTCCACTACACTTAGTCATCTCTGCATACACCTCATCTACCCCAACTGCTTTCCCATTTTTCAGCCACCTCACAGCGTTCTTCACCTGTGCGAGTGTCGTGTTTCCTGGCACTACATGCCTTCTCTGTATGCCCCCAAAATCAGTCATGTGAATGGTCACTTCTCTCTCTCTTCATTCCCATTCATCATACTTTCAAAATATTCTTTCCATCTGGTCCTTACTTCATCTCCATTGGTTAATAATCTACCACTGACATCCTTCACACTTTCACATTTCATTCCACTGTCATGTCTATATTTCCGCATCTCTTTCCAGAATAACTTCCCATTTTTGGAGTAATTTGCAATAATTTTTCTTCCTAAATCATCATTTGCCACCTACTTCTTCCTCTTCACTAGTCCCACTATGTGCTTCTTGATCTCGGTATATTCAATTCTTATTTCATATGAACCCATGTCCTGTATCAGCTCTAGCCACTTCTTCCTCTTTTCCTCCACTGTTCTCTTAATCTCTTCGTCCCACCATGCTGTACCTTTCTTCTTTGTTGTTACTCTTGTCACAGCACACACCACTTTAGCATTCCTGACTAAGTAATCCCTATATACATTCCACAAGCTGCCCAGATCCATTTCATTCCAATTCACTGATTCTAGAATATTGATGAGATGCAGTTTGGGTTAATGCCAGGCAAGGGGACCACTGATGCCATATTCATTGTTCGATAGCTTCAGGAAAAATATATAGGAAAGAAAAGGGAACTTTACTTTGTTTTTGTTGATTTGGCAAAGGCCTTTGACAAAGTCCCTAGAGAGATGGTGAAGTGGGCAATGAGAAAGCTTGGGTTAGAGGAGTGGCTTGTTAGGGTGGTTATTGCCATATATGTGGGTGCTCACACCCAGGTAAGACTGAATGGAGATTTGAGTGATGAGTTTTCCATGAATGTTGGCGTGCATCAGGGGTTAGTTTTGAGTCCCTTGTTATTTATCATGATACTTGTAGCCCTCTCACGTGCCTTTAGAAGTGGACTCCCGTGGGAGATGTTGTATGCTGATGATTTGGGGGTGATTACAGAGAATGAAAGGAAGGCGGAGGAAAGATTTAGGAAGTGAAGAAATGGTATGGGGCACAAGGAATTAAGGGTGAATGCATATAAATCAAAAGCGATGAGCATGTGGAGTCACATGGAGAGACAGACTGACAAATGAGGAAGTGAAGGAGCGTTGTGATGTGAATGTGATAGGAAGTGTTAGGAGGAGCACATTAAGGTGGTTTGGGTGCGTGGAGAGGATGGAGAATGAAAGACTGATGAGGAGAATATATGTGAGTGAGGTGGAGGGGGGAAGAGGGAGGGGGAGGCCGAGGATGAGATGGAGGGATGGAGTGGAGAGGTATATAAGAGAGGGGGCTGTGAGCTGGGAGCGGGGCAGTGAAGTGGCAGGGGACAGAACGATGTGAAGGCGATTTGTTTGTGGCCACCTCGTGCAGGATTGAGGCGTCTGGCAATAGATTTATAGATAGATGATATCTGGGGTTGGTGGCAGTACAGTCAAAGAAGACGGAGAGTGGCCATGTGCAATTTGCCCCAAGGACGTGGGAAATATTTCCATCTTGTGCAGTGTTTGTGATAAATGGGTGCACAAGAGATGTAGTGGTATTAGAGGTAGACTGCGAGATAATATTGATTTTATGTGTGCAGTGTGTCGGGGAGACCAGGTGGAGATTGTCAGGCATGAAAGGATTGAACTTGCTGGTGAATCTCTTCAGTGTGTGGAAGAGTTTTGTTATCTGGGAGACATGTTATTTCCTGGAGGTGGGGCTGGAGTGAGCTCTGTGGCTAGAGTGAGAAGTGGTTGGAAAAAGTTCAGGGAGCTGTTGCCTTTCTTGACATTGGAAGGACTCTCCCTACGTGCTAAGGGGTCTTTGTATGCAGCATGTGTTAGGAATGTGATACTGTATGGTATTGTGACCTGGGCAGTAAAGGAAGAGGGTATTCGCAGGCTCAAACATACAGAAATGACAATGATTAGGTGGATGTGCAGTGCGTCCCTTCGTTCAAAGCCTGGGGGTGCTGGGTTTTCAATGGAAGAGTTGAGAGGTAGGATGGGACTGAAGTGTATTGGTGTTGTGATAAGGAGTGGTAGATTGAGATGGTTTGGGCATGTGAAGAGGATGGGGGATGATAATTGGGTGCTGAAGGTGAGAATGTTAATATTGGGGGTGGGGTTGCGAGGGGTAGACCGAGAAAGACATGGGACAAGGTCATTAAGTGTGACCTCAGGAAGGGACTGAACAGGGAGGCTGCCATAGATCGAGCAGCACGAAGAGCTGCCATTAGGCGACCTAGGCCGACACATGCAAGCATGTTGGAGCCTTCAAAAACTAAACGAAACGAAACGAACTCCCAATTTTGACCATTTCTTTGATCCTCAACTTCTCAACTTTCAGTCTGTTTCCCTGACAGCTCGTCTCTCTCTCTTGGTCCACCTCTCTCCTCTCAGCTTGATCTTGCATACCACATTCATATGTTCTGACAAACCTCCACATCATCCTCTCACTGCCCTTGTATCAACAACACGACCCAGCATTGAATTTCTCTATGAGCATGTAATCAGTCAGGCTCCTTTCTACATGATCTCCATTCCATCTATACCACATACATTTGTGTGCAACTTTGTGTTTAATATAAGAATTACAAATGCACAACCTGCTTTCCTGACACATGTCCTTCGGTCGCTTCCCATTACCAATCTCTCCTGGTACTTCATTATTACCCATCAAAAACATTCTCATTACCAGTGTCAACTCTCCCATTCATGTTACCCCATTCAAACACTTTATAGCTTCTGGGTATTTCTGCTACAACTTCACCCAGCTCTTCCCATAACCATTCTTTCTCTGTCTTGCTCATGTCATCACACGGTGCATATGCTACAATCTCTGCCACTTAATCCTTCTCAAACTTGAACCTGACATACATACATCTCGAGCTGACACATTTGTAATCTGTCATTCCACTCTGCCACACATCATTCATCAACAAAGCAACTCCTTCCTTGCACCTTCCTTGCCCATTCATGTCCAGCCTTACAGACTTTACACCCTTCCACTCCTCCACTTCACACCCTTTCATTTTAGTTTCACACAGTGCCATTACGGCATATCTTGCACTCTTGAACACATCCACTGCTTCCACCTTCTTACTTTCCTCATTCACACCTCTCACATTCCACATGGCCATGCAAATCTGCTCATTTGGTTGGGGTCCTGGGCAGGCATTGGGTCCTCTGAGGCTCTACAAAATTTTTGCCATAATTTAAGTGTCTGGTGGACACTTAACCCACCCAGAAACCCAAGGTATATTGTTACCATCTAATGTAGTAAATGGTTTCCTGTTTCCTGGATACAGGGAACCATTTGGCTTGTCGCTCAGTGTAGAGACCATGAGGCAACACTACATTGAATGAGTGATTGACAGGTGTCCCCTCTTACCAAATAGTAATAACGATAATAATAACAATAGTCATCATCGTCATCATCTAATCCTGTGTTGCCCCAGGAGGAGAGTAGGAGCCCAGGGCTTGGCAAGTTGGTTCTGACATTTAAGGTGAGAGCGACCAGCTTCACTCATCCCTAAGTGGCATTACGTGAAAAATTAACCCCAACCACCCCTTACAAGCTCTTAAATCTTACACTGTTTCTTCTTCTCTGTGAAGGATGTGAGGGCCTTCTTTTGCTGAATAATATATTCTACAGGTAGCAAGAGAGGTGCTAGGTGGTGGCAAGAAACATCCACTCACTGGATGTAGTTCTGCCTACTTCTTTTGCCATTATCATTCTTTTTCAGTGTCTGCCCTCCTCCCTCCCTGCTTCTTTCATGTCCTGTCAGTTTTTCTGGGGGTAGGGGGTTTTTCAAGAATTCTCCCCCAGTATCCCTGCTTGTCGTAAGAGGCAACTAAAAGGGTTGGTGGTGGGTTAGTGCCCCACCCCGTAAAACAACTAACTAAAAATATAAACAAGAAGCCTCAGACCAGGACTGACCAAAAGTTGACGAAAAAGGACCGGACGAAGGACGTGGTAAAGATTGCAACATGGAATGTAAGGGGTATGAATGATGAGGTGAAAGAGAGAGAGATTGCACAGGTGCTTGAGAGTGCAAAAGTGGATATATGTGGAATAACTGAAACTAATTGGCGAGGTGAGAGTGTGAGAGAATGGGAGTATGGATGGGGTATATGCGCTGGAGTAGGTGAGAATGAGAGGGGGAAAGAAGGAGTATGTATTGCTGTGAGCAACAGGTGGAAGGAGAATGTAAGAGAGTATGGATCAGTTGGATCAAGGATTTTGTGGGTAAGAGTGAAAGTTGGACTACAGATGTGGGCAATTGTGTGCATGTATGCTCCTACACAAGATTGTGTAAGTAGAGTGAGAGAAGAGTTCTGGACAAATGTGGAAGCCTGCTTGGGAAAGTTTGAAAGGAATGAGAGAGTGTTTCTGATTGGAGATATGAATGGAAAAGTAGGAAATGAGAAGGTGGATGGAGTGGTTGGTGAGTAGGGTGTGCCTGCAGCGATAGATGAGAATGGCAGCGCTTTAGTGGACATTTGTGCCAGGAGGGAGTTGGTGGTAGCTAATACCCTCTTCAGGCATAAAATGATCCATAGGTATACATGGCGAGTGGTGAGAAGGGTGGACGGTGGAATGAATGAACGGAAGGCAATGATTGACTATGTATGTGTGGATGAAAGGATGAAAAGATGTGTAATGGATGCAAGAGTATATAGAGGTTGAGGAAGTGGACTTTCTGACCACCACTTGGTGGTGGCCAGAATCAGAATCCAAACAAGATGTAGGAAGAGAAAAAGGGAAGGACAGGAGGAAGTATTTCTTACAAGGAGGGTAGAAAAGTTACAAGAGGATGGAATTAAGGCTGAATATAAAAGAGAAGTGGAGGAGCGATTGGGTAAATATAGATTGGAGCAGATGGGGGACATGGAAGGTGTGTGCAAGATATTCACAGAAGAAATCTGTGCAGCATGTGAGGTGGTGTGTTGGGTGAAGAGAAGATGAAAGTGGTTCAGGGAACAGCATGGTGGACTGAGGAGGTGAGAGAGGCTGTGGCACAAAAGAAGAAAGCATATAATGAGTGGATGAGGAACAGGGGCGTCGAAGAAGCTGAGAGACGGACGAGAGAGTTATATGTAGAGAGGAGGAGAGAGCTGAAAAGATTAGTAAGAGAGAGTAAGAAGAGAGTGGATGAGGAATTTGGAAGGAATTTGAGTGCAAAGTGGAAGGAATGTAAGAAAATGTTCTGGAAGGAGGTAAAGAGAGCTAGACAGGGTGCCAACGAAGTCAGTGGGGGTGTGAAAGATAAAAATGGTAGATTACTAGTGGAGGAGGGAGAAAAAGTAAACAGATGGAGAGAACACTTTAATGAACTGTTGAACATAGAGAATGAAAGTAAGGCAAGTATAAGTGGCTGGGGAATGGCGGGGAGAAGGAGGGTTGTGAGAAGAGAGGAAGAAATCACCAGGATGGAAGTGGTGGAAGCAATGAAGAAAGTTAAAATGGGGAAAGCCCCAGGAATTATGGAGTGTGTAGTGAAGTGCTGAAGCATGGGGGAGAGAGAGTAATAGAATGGATGTGGAAGGTGTGCAGATTGGCGTGGGAGGAGGGTAGATTCCGGGAGGACTGGAAGTCAGGTATAATTATTCCTCTGTACAAAGGAAAAGGGGAAAAAGCAGTGTGTGGTAATCATAAGAGGCATTTGCCTTCTCAGTGTAATAGGAAAAGTATATGGTAGGATACTTATTGACAAAGTTGGGGAAATAACAGAGGAATTCGTTGGAGAAGAACAGGGAGGTTTTAGGAAGGGAAGAGGTTGTGTAGACCAGATATTCATTCTTAGATCCTTAGTGGAAAAGTTTCTAGAGAAGGGAAAGAAGTTGTATGCAGCCTTCATGGATCTGGAGAAAGCATATGACAGGGTGGATAGACAAGGTTTGTGGAAGGTATTAAGAATATATGGAGTGGGTGGGAAGTTGTTGAAGGCAGTGAAGAGTATGTATGAGTGTGCTAAGGCTGCAGTGCGTGTGGATGGCAAACTGAGTGAATCTTTCTATTTGAAGGTTGGATTGAAACAAGGATGTGTCATGTCTCCAAGGTTGTTCAGTCTGTACATGGATGGGGTTATAAAAGAGATACAAGGTCGGGCAGTGGATGTTGGAGCGGCCCTAGTGAGAGAGGGCAGTGTTTGGAAGCTCCTTGTACTGTTGTTTGCGATGATACTCTGTTGTTGAGCGAAGACGAAGGGGAGCTGCAAGGCTTGGTAGATGAGTTTGGGAGAGTGTGTAAGAAACGGAATCTAAAGGTGAGTGTAGGGAAGAGTAAAGTGATGGTCTTCGAGAGAATTGAAGCCAGTGAATGTACAGTGAGATTGGATGGGAAGGATATGGAGAATGTGAGTGCATTTAAGTACTTGGGCAGTGTGATGAGTAAGGATGGAAGTCTGGAGGGTGAAGTGCTCGAAAGGGTGTAGCAGGGAAGGGAGGTTGCTGGTTCGTTGAAAGCAGTGATAAGAAACAGGGAGGTGAGCATGGAAGTGAAAAAGTTGTTACATGACAGTATTGTGATACCAACTCTAACTTATGGAAGTGAAACTTGGACCCTGTTGGAAGGAGAGAAGTCAAGAGTGAGAGCAGTGGAAATGAGTTATTTGAGAGGAGCATGCGGAGTCACATGGAGAGACAGACTAACAAATGAGGAAGAGAAGGAGCGTTGTGGTGTGGTTGTGGACGTGATAGGAAGCGTTAGGAGAAACAAGTTAAGGTGGTTTGGGCATATGGAGAGGATGAAGAGTGTAAGACTGACGAGGAGAGTGTATGTGAGTGAGGTGGAGGGGGCGAGAGGGAGGGGAAGGCCGAGGATGAGGTGGAGGGATGGAGTGGAGAGGTACATGAGAGAGGGGAGTGTGAGTTGGGAGCAGAGTAGTGAAATGGTGGGGGACAGAGCGACATGGAGGCAATTTGTTTGTGGCCACCCCGTGCGGGATTGAGGCGTCTGGCAATAGATAGATCGATAGTGCTGTGGCCCAGCCTGCCTGATCTCTTTCTTAGGTGGGAAAAAGAGATTGAAACAATGGTATTATGATAATGATGTTGATGACAATGGTGATTATCATGAATACGATAATGATGATGATGATGACGGTGACTGTGATGACAGTGATGATGATGGTTATGATGACAAAGATGACTATGATGGTGATGATGATGGTGCTTTGATCTTGCAGTGAACCTTATGCTCAGTGGTCATTATAAGTTAGGGATGTTTCAGAATATGATTACCTTTTTATAAGTTTGTTTTTGTAAATTGGATGAAGCTGGTGGATCAGGTCTTTGGGTAGCTATAAAACTTTGATAGATGGTCATTTTGCAGTTTGCTTTGGATTTAAGGGAAAAAAAAGATAGTAAAAAGGACTTGCTGTACTGTATTTCCCAACATCATTTCTGCACATTCCAGAGCGAGATATCTTGACCGTTGAGGGGTCACTGGGAGGCTTTCAGGTTCGGGACATCACCCCTGAGGGTAACAAGCACCAGTGTATTATCAGCGTCGGGCAGGATCCCATTGTAGAGCGATCACAGGTAAGTTTGGTGCTGGGGAAAGCCACCTCCACATGGACGTGGTGGCATTGATAAAACTGGGTGACTCCACTGCCCACTTACACAGATGCCTCATAGATCACTCCCTATCCCATAAAAGGGATGGTGGACTACAGGAGGGGAGCATCATCAACCTGCAGTCTACCAGGTTCATGTTCAGATGAACCTGGAGCTACAACTACTACTGTTACTACTGTACCACACATATGTACACCACCACTGCCCATAATAATATGTAGGACATGATCAGGGTTTTGCACATATTTTAATATGAAAGTCAGTGGACTGCTTTATCTGGCAGATGTATGTGGAATGCATCCTAAAAGAAACTTTATCCATCCATCCATTATCCAATCCTATGTCGCCCCAAAGAGGAACGTAAGAGCCCGGGGCTAGGCAAGTTGGTCCTGACATTTAAGATGAGAGTGACCAGCCTCACTCATCCCTGAGTGGCATTATGTGAGCAATAAACCCCAACCACCCCTTGGATATAAATCTTCACCAGCTCAGTCCGATTGGAGCGCTGTAATTACTCACTAAACCACCAGGCGCCAAAATTTGGTTATATGGTTACCACCCAGCATAGTATATGGTTTCTTGGTGTACAGGAAACCATTTGGCTTGTCACTTAGTGTAGAGTCACCCACAGGCAGAAGGACAAGGAAAGAATGAAGGAAAGAAAGACAGAAGAGGGAGTGTAAAGTCACTCATAGGCAGAAGGACAAGGAAAGAATGAAGGAAAGAAAGACAGAAGAGGATTGAAAGAAAGAAGGATAGAGGAGAGGAATGGGCAGACACCCGAGAGCAGCACTACTTCGGGTTAGGGCTATGACATGAACCAGGATTTGAGGGACTTGTAGGAATGACTATCTGGCCCACTTCTTTTGACATATTATTGATATTTCTCCGTCTTTTGTGATTTCTTTTTGCTTGTGTTCTGAACATTATCTTAACCCATGCTTAGCTGTAAAGAAAGGTCAGATGATAATGATCATGTGAGACTGTGGTATGATTAATAATTGTTTAAAGTTGCTTCATTATTAAGTAGCTGATGAATCAATGCTACTGTTTCACCTAAATTTGCTTCTTATTCACTATAAGGGTATTTTGAAATCAGAAAGGAGTGTTTTTATACGTTTAACCACTCAGTCATAAACCTAATGCAAGTCTCACTTAAAGGTTTTTCACATTAAGTAGCACATTGCCTGCACACATTATAGTACGGTGTTTTAATGATTAAGGACTTTATGGTATTAGTATGAGTAGTTAAAACTGGGACTAGTGGGAATATATGTGGATTGCAGAAATTGACTCGGATAGAAAACAGAGAAGCGTAGAAAATCATTAGTAAAGAGAAAGATGAAAAAGTTGCATGATTTGGGAAGAAATATGAATGCAGGTATAAGATGCTCTGAAAATATGAAACATTGTTTGGAGAGAGGTGTAAAAATTTAGCAATGAGTACAACTAATCCTTCTGCTTACACTGTTCATCTTTTCTCTCTGTTGGGCTCCTCCGATCATAACCTTATTACCTTAACCTGTCCTATCGCTCCGGTACGGCCTGTGGACCCTCCAAAGAAATGCCACCTGTGGCACTTTGGAGCTGCAGATTGGGAAGCCCTCAGGCAGTACTTCTTTGATTTTCCTTGGAATGATTATTGCTTCCATGGCCGGGAGCCATCTGAGTGTGCTTTGCACATTACGGAGGTTATTCTCTCAGGCATGGAAGCATACATTCCTTTCTCATTTCCTCTGACTAATGCAAGAAAGCCTTGGTTTAATCCCGCTTGTTCTAATGCTGTCCGCAACAAGGAGAGGGCCTATAAGAGGTACCGGAGCCAACCCACCCCTGAATCACACCTTTTATATATTTCTGCCCGGAATCGTGCTAAGTCTGTTCTTCGCTC
>JAGKTI010006974.1:0-17904 GCA_018397915.1 Birgus latro
TCCAGATCTCAACCGTTTAGGAACTATAGCTACTGATATCGACCTTGTGGTCGATTTTTGAGGGAGACCACTTTCACCCATAAGGCCATTATAACGGATGATATTTCAGTACACATTCATATAACATTTTTTGCTTAGAATTTCCTCATCTGTCATTCCCGAGGTTAATCCGTTGCCTCCCGGGATATCCTGTATTACATAGATGTATAGATAGATATATACTCAAAACAACTTACAGGAAAAGCAACTCTCCATAGCAGTTGTGCTCACAATTACAGATTTTTTTTTTTTTTCGTGTTTTGTCAACTTTAACATTCATTCTACCTTAATTTGTGGATTGGATGGCAGTTGTATACGGGATGACATTTATACATACATACAAGTACTCTTACACGCACCTTAAGCTTCACTCCTCCCTCCTTCAACTCACATATCATTACAACTAACTGACTCCTACATTAGGATGACAAATTCTTTATCTTATCCTTGCCACTCCTAGGTGATTTTATTTAACTCAGGAAAGAGTTCTTAGTGATGGGGGATAGAAAAGGTCAATTTACACCTTCACAGCGAGATGTCGCCCCCCAAGATAAATAAAAATTATCGCGCAGCAGCAAAAAAATAATAGAAGACGGGTTGAATTCATTACCCATGGCACTTTGCTGTCTGTCGCCTAACAGCTTGACCACCAAAGTCGGTTTCTTTTCACATGATGGCATTGACCCACACCTACATCTTGAATGCTATGTCATGGCTATAAAAAATTTAGTTGTCTTAGTTACGAGCACTGAGCTCTATAGCATGGAGAGGCTTTCTCATTGGCAGCACCGCGTAATTTATGTAGCCGCCTCCGGCCCACCAGGGCGGCGCTGGTGTAGTGGCAGCCATGTTACACCACGCATGAACTGTGGGTTTTTGAAAACTGCTTATGATTCCTGAAAATATAGTGCCATGGTCCACTGTGCAGCTTACGGATACAAAAATGGGCACAGGAATTCATCGACGAGAGATGGCGTTACATTTCACAAGTAGGAAATATATCTTGTTGCTAACTCTATAACATTACTGTCCACTGGGGTGGGACGGGAAGATTCTTCCCCAGTATTCATGCATGAATGAGGCCACTAAAAGGGGCCAATTTATCTACAGTCTTTCTCTCCATGTTCTCTTTTGTTCACACTCTCTTGTAGATATTTCCATGTTTCTTCCTGTCTTTATCAATCTGGACATTTGGTTTCATGGCATGAATAGTCTAAGGACTTCCCACATCATTTCGACACCATTACTTCGACGTAAAACAGCTTCAACATCACTATCATTTTAATGTTCATGCCACACTATCTTTTCCCTTTCTGCCATTATCTTTCTCTGCATTAGTGCCCTAAAGGGTAAGGTCTGCACTGCAGCAACCTATGGCGTTATGTATACTCATTGGCTTAATGTACTCGATATAATTCGTTGAACTAGGCAGAAAAAAAAAATCACAATCCATATATGTTTTTGTATTATAAGCGACGAGTGTATCTTTATTAATTACCAGTGCTTAGTGGAAATAAAGTATTTGAATTTGAATACTGGTGTTCCAATATGGCGGCCAAAATCACACGCTCGAGGCGGAGATAGCCTCTCCATACTATAGAGCTTAGTAGTTACGAGGTAGGAGTGAGTCTTGATTACTCCTCAGATTCCCTATACTTAGCCAACAACTAAGATGAAAGTGCTTTAGGGTCTTTGCTCTCACTTCCCAGCCAATGGGATCCAGCCCATTCCTAGCAATAAGACAGTTTAAAACAATCACTGCAGACAGGAAATTCAGACATGGTGAGACTTCTAAGGCATGGGAAGAAGCAGAGGCCCTATTTGGCAATTGTCAACGGAGAAAAAGGCTGTGTAACAATTAAACCTGACAAGAATGCTGAGAAGATGCATAACGGACCCTTGCAGAATGGGTTAATTAGGTTAAATCATTACTTAAAAATAAACTACAATAAAACTATCATTAAAAAAAATGAAAAGCCCCTTTAGACTGTGAGGCCCCAAGCTGTAGCTTGTTTAGCTTATGCTCTGATCTATCCCTGACTGTGGCCTCATGGATGCATGCGGTACGTTGACCACCAAGTAATGATAGCCTAAATAAGTTTACCAACATTGTTGAGACGTATTTCTATCATCCACCTCAATGGAAAGTCGCTTATTGTCTTGCTGTCACGAAGTAACGGAAAATGGGTTGCAGAAGGACGAAAATGTCCACCAAATGACGGTGTATCAACAGTAACCGAACAAAACAATTGTAGCTGTACCCTCAGGCTCATCTGGACGTGAAACTGGTGGTAAGTAGGCTGAAGTTGCCCTTCTCCTCCAAGAAAGCTGAGGGATGTTGTATAATTGCATGGGCAGCAGAGATGTCCGTTTAAATTGGTGCCACCATGTGAGGGCGTCCCTTGCACCGAATGAAACTTAAGAGCCATGAAGAGCAGTAAAGCTTGCTAATGCACTTGATAACATTTCCAAAATTATCAGTAGTGTTAATGATACTGCTGATGACTTTTCAATAAGAACTTTAACATCATGCAATTCTGGAGAAGCTGATAAAAACAAAATTGGTCCTCCCATTTCTGCAAAGCCAAAGCCCAATTTTCACCAAGGGATGACAAAAAGTGATATCTGTAATAGTTTCCAGTTAACCTGATCAGGATGAAATGGATGTAAAGTCCTTGAATGAAAATGAAATTGCCTGCATGGGCCTGAAATAATCTAAAATGACAAATATATATATATATAACTTCAAATATGTCGATAACAGCCCTCCAAGATCCGACGTAATAGAGCCCAAGCTCCATCCGGGACATGGGTTTGTCCAGGACTTGGGAATAGTGCCCCTGGACAGATACTTCTAGACCCCAACCCAATCTAACTTTGAAAGCCACTAAAATAACTCCTTACCGGACATGCACAGCACCTATTTAGGACCCTATTTACACAAATAAGGAACAGAAACCATAAAATATATGAAAAGGAACCAGGGAATGAGAAATTAGAGGTGAGTAAGGAAAATTTTTAGCAGTGTTCAAGGTACTTACGACACGTCCGTGGCCGTCACGATTATTAACCCACCTCTTCTATGGCTCTGACAGTGGTGAAGGTGCACGTAAAGCTGGTACAGTTATCCAGTGTTGTGCTGTACTTAATCCTTTGCACTCTGAATTCTTATTTCTTAACACTGCACAGTCTTTTCTTACTTGTGCCACGCCAGTTGCAACACGCCAGTGTTTCACTCTGCACTTATCCTTTGCAGTCTGAATTCTAATTTATTAACGCTGCACATTCTTTTCTCCGGTGTTTCACTCTGCACTTAATCCTTTGCACTCTGAATTCTCATTTCTTAACATTGCACATTCTGTTGTTAACACTGCACATCACTGTTAATTCCCATGTGGTCTAGTTTTTTTTTTTTTATGCTAGGAAGAAGGAGCCAAAGGCTAGGAGCCCGCAAACTGTTCCTTCTAAGAAAAAAATAAAAACAATACAACAGAGAGTCAAATTCAAGATCCGATCGTTTCGAGATGCCTCGACACACTGCGCTTAAAAGAAATACAGACAGAGGGAGACAGTTTCAGAGTTGATCTGTTGCATAAATGAAGGACTGGGAGTAATGGTTCTGCATTAGAGAGCTGGACAGAAAAGGGATGAGAGTTTGTCGCTAGACGGGTGCTACGCACCTGTCGTAGAGGTGGGGGGATACAAGCAGACAGTTCAGAGGAGCAGTGACCATTGAAGTAACGATAGAAAAGAGATAAGGATGCAACAGTGCGGCGAAGAGACAGAGGTTGAAGGGAGCCAGTAAGAAGAGGAGAGTTGATGAGATGAAAAGCCTTTGCCTCTACCCTATTGAGAAGAGCTGTATGTGGGGAGCCTCCCTATACATGAGAGTTGTACTCCATACAGGGGCGAATAAAACCCGTGTATAACCTTAACAACTGTGCAGGGGTAAAGGAAAACAGAGTCGGCTTAGCACACCTAATCTCTTGGAAGCAGATTTTACAAAAGATGTAATATGATCTTTCCAAGATAAGTCACGAGTGAATGAAACCCCAAGCATGTTCAAGGATGAAGCAGGATTAAGCTGGATATTATTAAACATCAGTGGGTACTCCTGCGGAAGATTTTGCCGCATTGATAGGTGTAAGAACTGAGTCTTTGATGCATTAAAAACAACAGGATTATTTTTACCCCAGTCAGAGATACGAGCCAAGTCAGACATTAGGTTTGCCATAGCCTCATCCCTTGTGTGTTGAAGTAACTGCTGAGATGGATGTTGCGGGAACCGAATGGAAAGGTGAAGGGTGGAGTCATCAGCGTACTGGTGGATATAGGGTTAGATGTACAGCTTAGAAGGTCATTGATGAATAAGAGGAAGAGAGTTGGTGATAGGACACAACCCTGAGGAACAACACTGTTGATAGATCTAGGAGAAGACCTATGGCTGTCTACAACAGCAGCTATAGAACGACCAGAAAGGAAGCTAGAGATGAAGGCTCAGATTGAAGGGGAGAAGCCGTAAGAGGCAGTTTGGAAATTAAAGATTTATGCCAGACTCGATCGAAAGCCTTTGAGATGTCAAGTGCAATGGCAAAGCTTTCGCCATAGTCCCGAAAGGAGGATGACCAGGAGTCTGAAAGGAAGGTGAGAAGATCGACAGTGGAGCGTCCCTGACGGAACTCATACTAATGATGAGAAAGAATGTTGTGAGAGGATAGATGCTTTAAAATTTTTCTGTTAAGAATTGACTCGAGAACTTTTGAGACACAGGATGTTAAAGCAATTGAATGATAGTTAGAGGGTTGGGAATGGTCACCCTTCTTTGAGAATGGCTGAATGAGAGCAAACTTCCAGCAAGAAGGAAAGGTATAAGTTGACAGACAAAAGCGAAAGAGTTTACTAGGCAGGGTGTAAGCACAGAAGCACAGTTCTTGAGGACAACAGCAGGGACTCCATCAGGCCCATATGCCTTGTTAGTATTGAGGCCAGTGATGGCAGAAAGTACATCAGCTGAAGAAATTTTAATGTCAGCCATGAGGAAGTTACAGGGGTGAAGTGATGGAGGAAAAGCACCGAAATCGTCTAGGTGGAATTGGAGGAGACAGTCTGAGCGAAGAGATTAGCTTTATCAGTAGAAGAAATAGCTACAGATCCATCAGAGTAGAAAAGAGGAGGGAAGGATGATGTAAAGTTGTTAGAAATGTTTTTGGCAAGGTGCCAGAAAGAGCGGGAAGAATTTGAGTTGGAGAGTTGAGAGCATTTAGTACATATTAAATTATTTTTAGCAGAGCGAAGGACAGACTTAGCACGATTCCAGGCAGAAACATAAAAAATATGTGATTCAGGGGTAGGTTGGCTCCGGTACCTTTTATAGGACCTCTCCTTGTTGCGGACAGCATTAGAACAAGCGTGATTAAACCAAAGCTTTCTCGCATCAGTCGAAGGATATGAGAAAGGAATGTATGCTTCCATGCCCAAGAGAATAACCTCCGTAATGCGCAAAGCACACTCAGATGGCTCCCGGCCATGGAAACAATTCATTCCATGGAAAATCAAAGAAGTACTGCCTGAGGGCCTCCCAGTCCGCAGCTCCAAAGTGCCACAGACGACGTTTCTTTGGAGGGTCCACAGGTCATACCGGAGCCATAGGACAGGTTGAGGTAATAAGGTTATGATCGGAGGAGCCCTACGAAGAGCAAAGATTAACAGTATAAGCAGAAGGATTAGTTGTCAGGAAGAGGTCAAATATGTTGGAACTTTCTCCAAGGCGGTCAGGGATACGGGTAGGGTGCTGTACAAGCTTCTCTAGGTCATAAGGATAGAAAAGATGTAGGCTTGTTCACCAGGTGGATCAGAGAAAGGAGAGGAGAGCCAAAGGTGGTGGAGAACATTGAAATCTCCCAGAATGGAGATTTCAGAGAAAGAAGAAATGGATAGAATGTGTTCCATCTTAGAAGTAAGATAGTCAAAGAATTTTTGATAGTCAGTAGAATTAGAAGATAAGTAAACAGCGCAGATATATTTAGTCAGAGAATGACAGGAGAGCCGAAGCCAGAGAGCAGAGAATTCAGAAGAATCAAGTTCAGGAACACGAGAGTAAGATAGATTGTTGCGTACGTATGCACAACAGCCACCTTTGGCTTTGAAATGAGTATAGAGAAAGTAGGAGAATACAGAAAAGGGTTTGTTGTCAGTTGCCTCAGACAGATGAGTCTCAGTAAGAAAGAGAAGGTGAGGTTTAGAGGAGGAGGTGATGTTCAACAGAAAGGAAGTTTGAGGAAAGGCCGTGAATGTTGCAGAAATGAAGAAGAAGTGAGTCGGACAGTGGTTCCAGGCATCTCTCTGAGTCGTCACCGGGAAATGGGCAGATGGGGGCATTTGTGGTCCCCCCTCCCTGGGGACTCCGAAGCCTGGTTTGACGTAGCCATTTTTCATTTTTTAATTTTGAAAAGGAAGTGTAGTGTGTACTGTGGTGTTGATAGTTAAAGAATCTTGTATTGGAGAGCATGCTGGCCTATTCTCTGAAACACTGAAAAAGTTCAGCAAAGGGGGATGGTCGGGAACCAGTCCCTAGGTCTGACAAAACGGGAGCTCCAGGTCTCCCTGTTGTCAGCTTTCCATCCATCTTGGGAGTACTGCCCTGCTCGACTGGTGCTACAGTCTACTCCTGTTTATTCACTGTCAGAGCCAGTGAGTAGGTGTTGCAGGTGGCCCAGGGGCGTGTTGCTGGGACGTGATGATGGGCTACCCACTGCAGACGACTCTGAAGATCGCCACAAACTCACGTCCAGTGGAGACTCCACCATGGCCAATGTGCTGGGCTGTGGTTCGGAGGTAGAAGGCAGATCTTGGTGAGGCAGTGGTGTGGAGCCGGGGCTGTGCACGGCAGGGGACACAGGCCTGAAAAAGGTGCCAATGGTTGATTGACACAAGGAATGACAATTCTGGCAATTGATGATGCGCTGCCTAAAAGAGCGCACTTCCACCACAAGTCCCAGGGGCCCCATCTCCCTGTCGCAGCCTGGGTGTTCAAGGTAGTCAAGAACGAACTCGACGTGCTCCCAGGGTGCGCTCAGCTTGGGGATGGCTGGAGTAGTGGCATGCTGAGAGATGTCCGCATCATCGTCGCTGTTCTCGTTGGAATCATCCAGCTGGGTACTTGTACCAGCAACAGAAGATGCGATCTCGATATCAGGCATGATCTGATACCCAGGATCGCCCTCATCGTCATCCAACCACTCACGTACTTCGTCCACATCCACCTCTCGCCAGCCCACACACAGACACGCATGCAAGTCATCCACATCAAAACCTAAAAAGTCGAGAACCACATTGGCTCCGAGAAGCAGATGAGACCAACCACTTTCCAGTCTTGACAGAGACTTCCCTCCATGCACTGGCCCAGTTGTAGATGGCTGACTTGAGGCTGTAGCGACGAAGGTTTTCCAAAGTTCGCTAGCCTCGTGTGTCCCGTCCCTCCCTGAGCTCATCCTCATCTTCGAGAACAACCATCACCTTGTCCAGGAACTTCCGACGGAACAGCCTCTTCGATGCCACGATCACTCCTTGGTCCATTGGTTGGATGAGAGCAGACGTATTAGGTAGCAAGAACAAGCACCTAATGCGGCCATTCTCAGCCACCAACTCCTTGTCAGACGGATGCACAGGTGCATTGTCCAGAAGGAGAGCCTCTACCTGGTTGCATGAGATTCCCAGTGTGTTCGTCTGATATTGGATGACCTCCTTGACGAAGTGCTGGTGAAACCAGTCTCTGAAGATCTTGGCTGTGAACCAAGCCTTCACAGAATGGTACCACATGACAGGAAGACACTGAAACTGCTTTGCACAACCAACAATAACGGGCTTAAGCTGGTGCATGCCGTTAGCATTGGCACAACACTAAGCAGATATCCGCTGCTAGGAGAGCTTGCATCCAGGTACACACTTTTCCATCTCCTCTGCTAGGGTGTTCGTGGGCAGCGAGCAATAGAACAGACCAGTTTCGTTTGCGTTGTAGACATGACAGAGAGTGAGGCCCTCCCTGTCGATCAAGCCCCTCACCTTCTGCCGAAACTCTTCAACTCCAGCCTCGTTGGCATCCAAAGCTTCGCCATGGGCCTCACGGTTAGTAAGGCCATGCCGTAGTTTGAAGGCCAAGAGCCAACCCTTGAATGCCTTGGAGTCTGGGGAGTCGTGTAACCTTGTGAACTTCTCTGCGGCAGCCCTCAGCTCCGTGCCACGCACCAGCACACCAGCAGCAAGTTGTTGACAACACCAAATCAGCGTGGAGCGGTCAACTTCTCCAAACCTGGCAGGGTACACAATCTTCCTCTGCACATTGCGTTTGGTCTTTGATGCGAAGTCAGCCGTGTACTGGGTGAGGTTGTCCCGGGATTTCTTGATATCGAACAAGGTAGAGCGGGCCAGGTTGAATTCCCAGAGGATGCAGGAGGTCAACCATCCCTCATCCACCTTCTCCAGTATCTCCCTCTTCTTCTCCAGAGTCAGAACCACTCGTTTCCTCTTCTCGGGTGATGGAGCCATCGTCATACACATGAGTAAGAGGCAGCAGAGGAACAGCAGGGCCTGCAGCAGGTAGGGAACCACCACAAAAGTGAGCACGTGGGCAGCCTTACCAACGAGCGTGCAGTCACCATGGTAGGCAGGCGGGAAATGGGGAGGATGAAGGGGCGCTCTAGCGGACATCGAAGGAACTATGCACAAAAAAACAGCTGTTTATACTATCTTCATCATCATCATCCGGGCCTCCTTTCCCACCCTAGGGCAGGGTGAGGAGTAGCAACGTCTAGACAACCCAAATTTGCCCAATCCAATGGGCCACATTTCCATTCACTCATCATTCAAGCCCCCGGAATCCTGGCTCTATCAGATACGCCAAAAACATTCACCACATTCGGTAGCTTCACATAAATTTATCCGATAGTGTCAATCTGGATGCTGCGATGTTAAAAAGGGGTTCCAGATCCCTGATCAAGCACTTCTCCTCACAACATTCATCCAACCAGCTCGATTTCTTGTCAGTTCCCTAGCCTCACTGACATCCAAACCTCTCTCTCACGCACTCATCCACAATATCTCAACACCTCCTTGGCCTACCTTGCCTTCTCCCTCCTTCAAATTCGCTCAGATATACCTTTGTCACCACTCTATTGTTATCCATTCTCTCCACATGACCATACCATCTCAGTACACTCTCTTCGATTTTGGTGTCCACAGCCTTCCTCACTCAACATCTTTCACGAATCACATTATATCATATCCTATCCACCATCTGTACTCCACATACATTCCTCAGCAGTCCCATCTCCACTGCTCTTACTCTTGACTTTTCATATTCATGCCACACCATAGTCTCACATCCATATGTTAAAGTTGGCACTAACACTCCTTCATATAAGCCTCGTGCAGCTGCAACACTCAAGCTTCTGTTTCTTATCAAGGCCTTCATTGCACCAGCTACTTTCCTTCCTTGTGTCACTCCACTTTCCACTTCTTTTTCACATTTTCCTCTCTTTTCTATCACTGTACCAAGATATTTGAACTCTCTCACCAATTCCAGTCTCTCTCCATTCACAGTAACATCGCACTGGGAGTCACCTCTCAATAACCATCACTTTGCTCTTTTCTACATTTACTCTCGAGGCACGACGTTCACAAACATCAGCAAAACTGCACTAGCCTACCAAATTCTTGTCCGGTATTTGCAAGCAGTACTGCATCATCAGCATACAACAAATTTGAGATATTCCATCCATCACCATTCATTACCAACGCCATCCCCCTCTCCATTACTCGTGTTTTTACTTATCTCATCACCACATCCATATATATATTGAACAACCATGGGGACATCACACAACCTTGTCGCACGCCCACACCGATCGTGAACCATTCACTTAGATGCCCATTAACCCTTATGCATGCTCCACTACCATCATAAAAACTCTTGACGGCACCAGCAGCTTACCATCTATACCGCACGTGCGCAAAACTTTCCACACTCCTTCTCTGTCCACTTTATCGTATGCTTTTCCAGATCCATGAATGCCATAAACACTTTATGGTCCTCCTCACAAGCCTTCTCTGCTATCTGTCTCACTGCAAATATTTGATCTACACATCCTTTGCCACTCCTAAAGCCACCCTGTTCATCACTCACTAGGACTTCTGATATCTCTCTTACTTTCTTTATAATAATCCTTCCATATACCTTCCCTACCACACTCAATAAACTTATGCCACGATAATTCTTACACTCACTTCACTCTCCTTTATTTTTGTACAGGGGTACAATCACAGCCTTTTCCCACTCTGCTGACACAGTTCCACTCATCCATTTCTTCTTACATATCTCCAACAAGCACTTCATTCCACTCTCACCACTACACTTGATCATCTCTGCATATACCTCATCAACCCCAGCTACTTTCCCATTTTTCAGCCGCTTCACAGCACTCTTCACCTGTGCAAGTGTCACGTCTCCTGGCACTGCATTCCTTCTCTGCTCACCCCTAAAACCAATCATGTTTACAGCCGCTCTGCTCTCTCTATTCCCATTCATCAGGCTTTCAAAATATTCTTTCCATCTGGTCCTTACTTCATCCCCATGGGTTAATAATCTACCACTTACATCCTTCACACCATCACATTTCTTTCCGCTTTCACTTCTACATTTCCGCACCTCTTTCCAAAATAACTTCCTATTTTCAGAGCAGTTT
Organism: Birgus latro; assembly: GCA_018397915.1. Taxonomy (NCBI): domain Eukaryota; kingdom Metazoa; phylum Arthropoda; class Malacostraca; order Decapoda; family Coenobitidae; genus Birgus; species Birgus latro. Next base: position 10,779 of record JAGKTI010006974.1, read on the forward strand.
GCATTCATTTTTCTTCCTAGATCATCATTTACCTCCTTCTTTTTCCTCTTCACTAGTCTCTTTACGTGCGTCTTGCTCTCAATATATTCAGTTCGTATTTTAACTGAACCCCTGTCCTGCAACTACTTTAGCCACTTCTTCCTCATCATCCCACCATGATGTACCTTTCTTCTTTGTTGTTACTCTTGCCACACCATACACCGCTTTAGCATTCCTAAGCAGTCCCTGTATGTATTCCACAGGCTGTCCAGATCCATTTCATTCCAATTCACTATTTCTAATTCCTCCTCTACTTTGGTCCTGTAATCATCTGCCATTTCTTTGATCCTCAGCATCTCAACTTTCAGTCTTTCACCCTGACTGCTCCTCTCTCCTGATCCACCTCACTCCTCTCTGCTTGATCTTACACACCACAATCATATGATCTGACAGACCTCCACATCGTCTTCTCACGGTCCTCTCATCAGCAACCATTCCCAGCATCGACCTCTCTACGAGCACGTAATCAATCAGGCTTCATTCTACACGATCCCTGTTCCCTCTATACCATGAATATTTATGTGCATCTTTGTGTTTGAAATACGAGTTGCAAATGCACAACCTCCTCTCCTGACACATATCCTTTAGTTGCTTTGCATTATCATTTTCTCCTGGTACTCCATTACAACCCGTTATGTTATCCTCAGGACCAGTGCCTACTCTTCCATTCAGGTCACCCATTACGATCACTTTATACCTCCTGGTCATTTCTCCTACTACTTCATCCAGCTCATCGCAAAACATATCTTTCTTTCTCTCCTGTCCTCACATGGTGCATACGCTACAATCACTGCCACTTTCACCTTCTCAAACTTGAGCTTGACCTGCATACACCTCGAGCTGACACATTTGTTGTCTCTCATTCCACTCTGCCACACCTCATTCATCAACAAAGCAACTCCTTCCTTGCACCTTCCTCGCCCACTCATGCCTGATCTTACACATTTCACACCCTTCCGCTCTTCCACTTCACACTCTTTCATCTTCGTCTCACACAATGTCATCACGGCATATCTCGCACTCTTGAAAACATTCACCAGTTCCACCCTCTTGCACTCCTCATTCACACCTCTCACATTCCACATGGCCATACGAATCTGCCCATTTGGTTGGGGCCTTGGGCTGGTATTGGAGTATTGGACCCTCCAAGGCTGTTTGAAATGACTGCCATAATTAAGTGATTTTGGATAGGGGAATCTGGGGGACACTTTACCCTGCCAAAAACCCCGGTTATATGGTTACCACCAAGCGTAGTAAATGGTTTCCTGGGTACAGGAAACCATTTACATACCGTTCATCAACACAGGGCAGATTTAAAATAGAGATGAACACGGCTTTTTTTTTTTTTTACTTTTTTTAGAAATTTTTCGTGTCCAAGGACCGGAACCCAAAATGACTGGGACTTGGGGTGTGCAGGACTTGGGCGTCCAGGTCTTAAAGGGATTACTATTATGAATGAGTCCATAGAGGATGTGCATATGGTGTGAGGAATGCGGAAGGGGAAAGAATACTCGGGTTTGGGGAGGCTATGGGCATGATTGTGTGCAACACTCATTTTAGAAAAAGAGTGAGTAGGTTGATTACGTACGAGTCCGAGGGAAATAGCAGTCAGATAGATTATTCTGGTCAGGAGGGTTGACAGGAGGTTAGTGAGGGATGTTAAAGTTATAGGAAGTGAGGAGTGTGTGCAGCAACACAAACTATTGATTTGTGACATGGTGCTTAAAGAACGAGTGATGAGAAGGAGGACATATATGCCTAGTAGGAAAAAATGGAAGCTGGGAAACCAATCAGTAAGGGATGCCTTTTATAGTGAGATGAGGAGAGTGGTGGCTGAACAGGGAGCCATAGACAGAGGCATTAATGAACAGTATAGAGCCCTTAAGAACAAGCTCTTGAGAGTTAACGATACAATATGCGGTTGGACAAGAGGCCAACCAAGACATAAAGTAACTTAGTGGTGGGATGAGGGTGTAGAAGCCGCAGTCAAGGAGAAAAGAAGGCTTTTCCGGGAATGGAAGAAGGGTGGTAACAGGGAGGAGTACTTGGCTGCCAAGCGTAGGGCTAGAAGAGAGGTATACAGGGCAAAGTCTGAGTCACAGAGACTTTTACTTGATAATCTAAATCATGGGGAAAGGAAAAATACGATATTTAGGGTGGCAAATCAGGTGAAGAGGGATAATAGGGATATCGTAGGTGAGCAGTGTGTGGAGAATGATGAAGGAAGGGTAGTGGTGAACAGTGGGGGATATTAAAGATGCATGGAGAGAACATTATAGCCGATTGTTGAATGAGGAGTCTGACTGGGATAGGGACGGTTTGGAGCCAGAAGATCCAGTGTTTGGTCCTTGGCCTTTGATTGATGCTGCTACTGTGAGTAAGGCAATAGGCAGGATGCAGGTGGGGAAGGCAGCAGGTGTGTATGGGTTGACTGCTGAAATATTGAAGGCCTCAGGAGATACTGGGGTGAGGTTAGTCACTGACCTGCTTGTCACGAATTTTCTACATTGTAACGTTATGTTAAGTAAGTCGTGAAATCGTGCCATAAATTTGAATTGTCTGTTTGGCGCAGTACCGTTATGCGCCCGGCGTGCCATCTTTCCGCGCTCGTCGTACTATGTATTCAAACCTCAAACCGGAGCTCAGTTTGTCTGCAGACACGGCTCGCGGCAGTACGCCTCTCTAGGCTCTAGTGCTTTCTTAGCGATTTCAGATTTCAGCTTGTATTGGCGTGTCTCCTGCAGCTCCCACCCACTTTGGTGATCATCGCAGCAGCTCGGTTTCATCCATACCGATTAGTATTTTCCTGTTTTTCTAGACTTAAGCTTTTTGAGAAATTTAGCTGTTTGTCTGAGTGAGTGAGTGCATTCCATTCCTTTGATTTGAATTGGAGTCCTGTAACGTAAATTTATTTGCTTGTATTTAATAAATTTACAGTTCGTTTTCTTGAGCTTTGTTAAATGTAACAGTCGTGTTTAATTTTCCCACTTATTTAATATAGTTTTGCTACTCCACGTTAGCACAACTCTTTGTATTAAATCACGACTGGTACTTAGGCCAGCTTTTGGCATTAATCCTTAAATCCGTTGTGCTAGCTAGGAGTTTGGCTCAGCCAAGATCCTGTTATCTTTATTATTATCATTTTTGATTGTTAAGGGGAGAAACTAACTTTCTTAGAGGCCAACGGTACAATATTGCAGCCTAATAGAGCGTCTAGTCTCTCCTGCGTACCGTTGAGAAAGTCTATAAATTCTCGACTCTAGAGAGGTGGCGAAGTGAGCCAGTAGAAAGTGAAATTGCTGCTCGATTTCACAGGTCTATTCTCTCTCAGTAAATGACTCTATAGTCATTCTTAGCACACATAGCTATACATTGTATACACGAGTTATACAATATCATTACCCTCACGCCAGGATGAAAGCATAAATTTCCCCTGACATCTGGCGACCTCGCCAGGATAAACTCCTAGCCTAAAATTATTACCGAATCACTTACTCACTTATACTTATCAGTCTCAGTCGTCACTCAGTCTCAATCTATGCACGATGGAATCTAGTGCATTCGTGCAAGAAGCTAAGGACATGGGGCTTACAAACCCTCAGAAAATTCGAGATTATGTCCTATCGCGCTTTAAATAACGAGCAGCAACGTGAAAGTGCTGCCCGTGAAGAGCGGAAGATTGAGCGCGAGGAACGTCAAAAGCAGTGTGAGTACAAAGAACGGCAGAAAGAGCGCAAGGAACGAGAGCGAGACAAAGCACGTGAACATGAGCGCCAAGCACGTGAACACGAGCGTGCTGAGCGCGAGGCACATGAAGAACACGAGCGTGAGCAGAAAGAGAGAGAACGTGAACATGAGCTGGAGGTCCTAAAGCTAAAGCGAGACTCCTTGGCTTCAGGCACACCGGGTGCAGCCAATCCAAGCTCCACTTCTGCTCTCTCAGCACCTATTCTAGCAACTCCACGTCTCAAGCTTCCTTCTTACAAGGAAGGCGAACGAATCAAGCCATTTATAGCTCGTTTCGAAGACATGGCAAACCTGTGCGATCTGGATGAGGCAGCTAAGCGGCTTCAGTTCCTTAGCCTGTTTGAGGGCCCCGCCCTCGACATTCTCCACAGAATTCGCGGAGATAATCTCACGTATGAGATGATGAAGACCGCACTCATCAAGGCGTACAGACTTACTGTTGATCATGCTAGAAGTCAGTTCATGAAAGCGCGTCTCCAGGAAAAGGAGACAGCCATTCAGTTCCTTGACCGTCTTACGGCATATTTAGGCGAATGGATGGAGAAGGACGAGACTCCCAGCACACGAGAGGGAATGATTGACCTCGTGCTGCGCACACAGCTGGAAAAGTCGTGGCCTCCTGAGCTCATGGCCCAGCTCAAGATGTCCAAAGTGAAGGACGCATCCAAAATGGTAGAGAAGGCTGATGCTTTCTTTACCACGTACAGGTACCAAACTCGCAGGCAACAGCCATGGAATAAGAAAGATACCGTTAAGCCTGGGAAGCAATCTCAGACTGAACCCCAGCATCAAGGCCGTTCTCAAAATAATGGCCAGGGTCCAAACAAACCGCAGAAGGACCAGGGGCAGAATATACAGAAACCTGACTGGAAGAGGTACAAGCAGTACCCTAACCAGCAGAAGTATCCCAACCAGCAGCAGTACCCTAAACAACAGCAGTATCAGCCACGCAATCGCCAACCGGGACAAACCTTTTCGACACCAGCCCCAGTGTATCGGAGGCACGAAGCGAATGCAGCCTTCATTCCTCAACAAGCGCACGATGGTGCCGTCCCCACCAGCACAGCTCCTCCATCACAGTTCACTAGTCCCCTTGAGACGGTGAACTCTCCTCCACAGGCCGTCAGTGCTCCTGCTCCCTAGATGGTGAGTACAGCTCCTCATGCATCTAGTTCAGGTATGATCCCCAAGGCAAATACTCCTGTCAGATTTGAAGAGATGTGTGCCATGCAGCCTTATCAATGGCTGGCCGCTTCCTCCACAGGCCCTCCCACAGGTAACAGTGCCTTCCTTGTTCAGCCAGGGTTTGTGGGAGGTGTTTCTGTTAATGTACTGAGAGACAATGGTTCCTCAGGTTGTACTGTCAGGCAGAGTCTTGTTCGTCCTGATGAATATACAGGCAGACAGATCCAAGCTCAGCTTATTGACGGATCAGTGAGATTGTTTCCTGAGGCATGTATCCAGGTAGCATCTCCCTTTTACACAGGTTCAACAGTTGCAATTGTCATGCAAGAACCTTTGTTTGACCTTATAATAGGCAATATACCAGGTGCCAAGCATAGTTGCACCACAGATGTTACTACTCAGACTTCGGCTGCAGTAACACGAACCATGGCCACGGCTCCAAATTGTGTTGCCCCAGTGGCTATTGCATTGCCACAAGATCTGATTTGTAGTCAAGATGTTGTCCAAGAGCAAGACTGACCCGACCCTTGCTGTTGTGCGGAAGAAACAAAAGGGTAGAGTGACCAAGTATTCACGGGGGTGGACGAGCCAGGTTCCTTCGTAAACAAGGACGGCTCTACCGTGAGTCACGAACACCCGAGGGCGAGGTTCAACTGCAGTTTGTCGTTCCCGCAAACTACCGCCAAGCAGTATTACAATGGGGTCATTGTTTAGCATCAGGAGGTCATATGGGCAAAAAGAAAACCCAAGGCCGTATCCGTGCTGACTTTTTCTGGCCAGGAATGGGACAGGATATAGACAGTTTTGTGAACTCCTTCAATGTGTGTCGACGTAGCACCATTCAGGAACGTTTCCCTCCTGTGCTGTTTGAATCCACGCCCATAATCTCTGAGTCGTGTGAGAGGGGGCAGTGGTAATGTGGGTATCTGCTGTACACTGGGTTTCCTAAGACTGTGCTGTTCTAAGAGATTTGAGCAATCCAAGAACTAGCTTGGTTCCCAGTCAGTACTATATGATTAATGTGGGTGTCTGTTGTACACTGGGTTCCCTAAGACTGTGCTGTTCTAAGAGATTTGAGCAATCCAAGAACTAGCTTGGTTCCCAGTCAGTACTATGCTGCTAAGACCTCACGTCGCTTGTTGGCCCCACAGGACATAATATGTCTGGGGTCTGTACATACATATGTATTGTAGCTCATAAGTGCACATTCTCGGCAATCCCAACCGGGGACACCGACAACAAGCCCTTATTAGTCGTAAGCGTAGGGCTTGTGCATATTGTATGTACCGTAGATTGAGGTAGGTTAAGGGGGAAGTCCGAGACCCCGCAGAGGCAATCTAAGGCTGAGTTTGAATTACCTTGTGGTGTATCTCGAGCCATGGGCCTCCCTGAGGATTCCCGGAGATTACACAGAAGCCACATGAGTGTTCACACCCACGCAGGGTGTTAAAATGTGACCTGCCCAAGTTTGCATAGGGATTCTCGACTTACCTTTATTAGTTATAAGTGCACCATAGATTAAGGTAGGTTAAGGGGGAAGTCCGAGACCCCGCAGAGGCAATCTGAGGCTGAGTTGAATTACCTTGTGGTGTATCTCGAGCTGAGGGCCTCCCTGAGGATTCCCGGAGATTACACAGAAGCCACATGAGTGTTCACACCCATGCAGGGTGTTAAAATGTGACCTGCCAAAGTTGCATAGGGATTCTCAACTACCTTTACTAATTATAAGTGTGCAGTCACGGTGAGCCCAACCGAGGACACCGATGACAAACGGGCAGTCGAGGTGACGAGCCCTTTGTAATGATAAGTATAGCTATAAGTGTGCAGTCACGGTGAGCCCAACCGAGGACACTGATGACAGGCGGGTAGTCGTGGTGCGATCCCAGCCGAGGGCACCGACGACGAGCCCTTTATTAGGCGTAAGTGTAGGTTAGAAAAGGCAACTATTAAGGAAATAATGGCGACATACGTACGAAATTTGCTGTTGGCTGACTTTCAGCCAAAGAGTACCTTCCTTTGTGTGTGTGTGGATTGACTGCTGGGTGGATGAAATTGTAACATAGTGCAAATCCTTTTATTGACACTATTGATACTCCACCTTGACTCATCCCACAGGTACAGTCGTTGGGTGAAGAAGATGTCCAGGACCATTGAT
>JAGKTI010006974.1:27836-38606 GCA_018397915.1 Birgus latro
AGAGAGAGAGAGAGAGAGAGAGAGAGAGGATGAGTAAAAACTACAGGAATGAAATAACAACCAGTTGGATGGTCAGAGTAGACAAGAAAATGAAAAATCATAGGGAATGAGGTGACATAATAGTCTGATCCATCCATCATCCAATCCCATGTTGCCCCATAAGGAGCATAGGAACCCAGGGCTAGGCAAGTTGGTCCTGACATTTAAGATGAGTGACCAGCCTCACTCATCCCTGAGTGGCATTACGTGAGCAATAAACACCAACCAACCCTTGGATATAAACCTACACAGGCTCAATCCGACTGGAGCATCTTAATTACTGACTAAACCACCAGGCGCCATAATTTGGTTATATGGTACCACCCAAAGTAGTAAACGGTTTCCTGGTGTACAGGAAACCATTTGGCTTGTCACTCAGAGTCACCCATAGGCAGAAGGAAGAGGAAAGAATGAAGGAAAGAAAGGCAGGAGAGGGAGTGTAGTCACCCGCTGGCAGAAGAAAGAGGAAAGAACGAAGGAAAAAGACAGAAGAGGAAGTATAGAAAAGAGGAAAGGGCAGACACCCAAAGCAACACTACATCGAGTGAGTGAATGGTAAGTGCTCCCACCTCAGTCTGATAACCACAGAATGATCGAAACACCTGTAGTTGTAATACAGAATATAGAAAACAAAAGTATGCACATAAGCAAATTAAGCTGAAAGGGTGAAGAGTATGCAAAGAAAGGAAACAATAATAAAGGAGGAAAAAAAAAGTTGTGGTGGCAGCGATGCTAACAGGTGGCACAAAGAAAACTGAAGTGATGGGGCTGAAAGTAGGCAACACAGAAAAAATAAGAGTAGAGACATCAAAAACAGTAGTAAACAACCATGCACACAATTACAAAGATTGGGCTACGAGGTCATGTATCTCGACATCAGGCCGCTGGTAATGCCTCTCTTGGGTCACAATGTCCACCATATAAACTTTTGTGCTATAAATAACTGGCACAGAAAATATTTAATATACACATTCTGTACAGTGTTTACATAAATACTGGTGAAAATGAAATGTGTAGGAGGCACATACATAAATAACTGGGAGGGCTTGAAAGTTAATGGAAACCGTAAAAGAGGGAAGGATGGAGACAACAGAAGATTAAATTACACGATGCTACAGCAGAGATTACCCCACTGAGCCCTTGGTTTTCTTTTTCAATTTATTCTTTTCACCTCTACAAAATTTATTCAGCTTATGAGTGGCTTTCCAAACTGGAGGGGTCAGAAATAGCCCTAATCAACCCCTTCAACAAGAGAGTCATTTCCTAAGTTGAATAAAACTGTCTGGGGGCAACAATAAACGATAGAGAGAAAGAGAGACAGGAGAGAGAGAGAGAGAGAGAGATGGGAGAGAGAGAGAAAAGTTGTTGCCCTAAATTCAAGGAGTTAAGAGATGGTAAAGGCAGAAATGAACATCAGATGCTGTAGTTTAATTCATAGCAGGTTGATATTCAATCTATAAAGTTCGTTTCCTCATAAAGTCATCTTTAAACAACACAAAGTTGTTTAATTTATATGAGGTTGTTAATTGATCCCTAAGCTTTTTGCATCATAAACAAAGCCATCCTTTCAAATCACATGAGCCAATACTAGGTACACAGTACTGAAAAGTTCATATTCATTGCATAGTTCTGTTCCAAGCTTCTGAGTCTTTCTTTGCACATCTTGACCCATTCCCTGACAACAGACACAGTATGGATTTTATTCAGGCTGCCAACAGCCTATTTTTATCTAGCTGAAGTAAATCTCCGGCATGTAGAGGGTTAATAACACTCTTGAGTAACTCCTCCTGGGCTTGTGGTGTTCTGAATAAAATCCCTTAGTGTTAGACTACAGAAAACTAAACATGTCAGTATGAGGGAAGGGGTTAAAACATTCAAAGGTGCATTTTCCAAAGATGTTCTAGCACCCAGTTCAACATTATTGCTTTCCAACCTATGATACAACAACTCCTGGCACCAAATCAGAGCACCAGAACTCAAATAAGAAACAAGCAGCCCTTGTTATATGTCAGAATGTATTCCAGAATACTGCAACTTTTTCCATACATCTAGTGCTGTAAATTGGGGGATGCTGTCATTTAAGATTTACAGGTGCAGTACCAATGAGGCTTGAGTGACAACATACCTGTACTTTACCAAAAAATTAACACCAAAAATGATACACATACAGAGACATATAACATGAACGTGCTGTACTATAGCAGCAGGTGTACCTAGGAATGTTTGCATGTGACCTGGGCCCTCATTCTCATCAGCTTAGGAGGCCTTCTAGCACCTCTTCCTTGGCAACATATTTTTCACATCATACTTTAATAACATCTTGCATGTTACTCATATTTTTACGCTGACATAATTTGCAATTATAACAATCAAGAATATAGTAAGTGTGCCATATGCAGAAACAAACTGGGACAGAAGAGGAATCAGACAGCCTATTAACCCCTCCGTGGCCGATGGTGTCAAACGATGTTTCATGGTAGCATGACCACCACCCTCAATGCAGCGTGACTTGTAGAAAACCGCAAAAATTTTGAGGAAGGGAACGAACACCCCATACATCTTGGGACCGACCTACACTACATTCCCACACACCCCATCTGTCAGTTGAGCGCCTCCTGCCATGATGATTGGACGTCTGTTTTCGCTAGTGGCCATGCCTAAACACACACAGCTACACCCATTATCTTGACCCAGAAAGGAAATATCATCTTTCTTTCCCCTGCAACACACACAAACAACCACCCTGTTTATGATTATAAATAAACAGAGGCATAAACAAACATGAAAATATATATATATATATTTTTTGTACAGTAGAAGCTCGATTTAATGAACAACGATTTAGCAGAAGCCCGAGATATCAGAATCATTATTTTCCCGGTATTTTTTTGCCCTAAAGGAAAATTTCCATTAAAATGAGCATAATTCTGTTCTAAAAACCACTGAATTACTAGAAAAAGTCCCATTAAATGAGTGCGGCAAATACCATTTACTTCCCACTCATTAATGCAACCAAAAAGGTAAAAGTATTTCGTAAGGGCACAATTATCGGATCATACGAAAGAGTGGCCAATCCAATCGCTGACAAAATTAACGCTACTATGATTCACAACGATCTTCTCCCAGAGAATGATCAAGTCAAACAAAACGGAACACGTGCTCAAAAACTGAAGGCTCTGATTGGAGAACAAAATTGGGAACACCTCACTAATGACCAGCGAGAATATTTAACTAAGTTGATCCTTGAGTATGACCCTCTCTTTATTTTCGATAAAGGTGAGTTAGGCCTCATCAGTGGTCCTCCAGCTCATATTAAAGTTGCAGACCCTCAACCCAGTTGTGGGCCTATGTATCGCTGTCCTGTACATGCGAAGTAGATTATCACAGAGATGTTAAGGGACATGGAGGACAGAGAAATTATCGAAAGGTCCACAGCAGCCTGGTTGTCGCCTATCGTCCTCGTAAACAATCCTGATGGTAGTAAACGAATGTGCCTCGATTATCGCCACGTGAATCAACACCTCGCGGCGGACATCTACCCACTCCCACGGTTAGACGAGTTAGTAGAACAAGCAGCCAAACATCAGTACTATGTCATGATGGACATGCAAGAGGCATATTTCCAAATTTTGTTAGATGAGGAGGGTCGTGATCTCACTGCCTTCAGTGATGGGGTAGCACTCTACCAATTTAGACGCCTTCCTTTCGGTCTCAACTGTTCCCCTGCAATTTGCTCACGACAAATGGTCACATTATTAGCACCTCTTCTACAGAAGGGTTGGGTCAAGAATTATTTAGATGATTTAATCTTATGGGCCACCAATTTCCCTACATCTTTTCAAGCTGCTCGCTGTCAGCATGGTGAAATTAAACCTCAGTAATGGATGTAAGGAAGTGACCTTCCTGGGTCGCCAGATTTCGGCCTAGGGAAGTAAGCCGGATCTGAAAAATATTGAGGCTATTATGAAGATGAAGCCACCCACCACTGTGAAGGAAGTGAGGCAATTCCTCAGTATGTGTGAGTTTTATAGGAAACATGTACCATCGTTTGCATGGATTGCTACACCTGTTTCCGGAAGCACTCCCCTGGCTGGTGGTGTGCAGCGTTGCCCCAAGTCCCGCCAAGCTGCCTAGAAAGTGGCGGGGACTCAGGGACATCGCTCAGCCCACACAGTCTTCACATGATCCCCCAACTGTAAACAACTGCTCCAAGCGTGTGTGGCTTTGCCTTGGTATTGCAGCCTTATTTGTGTTTTTAATTTTTTTCAATGAACCAAAGCTTTTATGAACCATGCCTAAGGTTCAGGAAAAGGAGGAGAGGGTGAGGCTTTCTCCTGCCAAGAAATTGGAAATAGCTGAGAAGATGGAGCACCATCCCTGATGCTCCCCAGCCACCCCCGTACCACCTCGAGTGCTGATGACGAGTGACTCTGACAGTGACTAAACCACCCCCAGGCCTGACACAGGTTTGAGGGGGCCAGTATGGCTACCTCTGTCAGGCATATTTCTGCAACAAGTGCAGAACCCCTACTTTTGGAGGTAAGCCTTACTGTAATTTACTATCCCTATTTACTATACTATTTGGTTCACTATTACCCTCACCTTATTCTTTATGTGTGCATATTTTATTATCAAGTCATTACTGTATGTATCACTGTTAACATGTACACAATAATGCATTTAAGTGGGAGCTGCCTACAGGTGACTTTACACTCCCTCTTCTGTCTTTCTATCCTTCATTCTTTCCTTGTCCTTCTGCCTGTGGGTGACTCTACACTAAGTGACAAGCCAAATGGTTTCCTGTACACCAGGAAACCACTTACTACAATGGGTGGTAACCATATATCCAAATTCTGGCGCCAGGTGGTTTAGTGGGTAATTACGGCACTCCAATCAGATTGAGCCGGTGAAGGTTTATATCCAAGGGGTGGTTGGGGTATATTGCTCATGTAATGCCACCCTGCGATGAGTGAGGCTGGTCACTCTCATCTTAAATGTCAGGACCTACTTGCCTAGCCCAGGGCTCCTACGTTCCTCTGTGGGGCAACATAGGATTGGATAATGGATGGATGGATTAATTATGGGTTCAGACTGTTGTATGCAGCACTGAGAGTTTGCATAGTTTCCTAGGTTTGAGTGTGCATTGTCAGGAACTCAGCTTGGCCACTGCCTTCAAGGATTTATTGGAAAGTACCTCAAAATACCGGAGAAGTTTCCCTTATATTGAGCCTTGGTTATGGAACTCGATTTTGAGGAAAATTTGAGATAATGGAATGAGGACCGGCTGAATTACTCCATTAAATTGGGCTTCTACTGCATCTTTACCCCTTTCCTCAGGTTTCACCCTGTCCTAGGGTGGGAAAGGAGGATCAGATGATGATGATGTACTGGTCTGGATCATTCAATACTGTGTGACTTGTAGAAAACTGCAAAAATTTCTGGGAAGGGAATGAACGTCTCGGATGTCTTGAGATTGACCTTCACTACACCCCCACACACCCCATCTGTCCGTTCAGAGCCTGCTGTGATGAGTGATGTCCAGTTTTTGTTCGTGGCCATGCCTAAACACACACAACTACACCCATTAATTCGACCCAGACAGAAAATATCATCTTTCTCTTCTCTTGCAACACACAAAACCACCCTGTTTATGATTATAAATAAATATGGGCATACACACAAAAGACATAAAAATAATAGAAAAACTTTTTTTTTTTTTGGTATCTCTATCTATTAGGTTTGTTGTACTGGTTTGGATCATTTTACAAATTTTTTGCCCTGCACTAGGATTACAGCAACGTTTGCTGCGTTCATGCGGTTTCGGTGAGTAGAAAGGCCTCCCTTCCCTTCCCTCTAATCATCTCGTGCGAGGTGCGAATCACAGGTCGTCTCACATTTCTGCCCTCACTGTTCAGCCTGTACCCTCAAGGAATGACCTTTATCTCATTTAGGTGTAAAAAAATAATTTCTCACCTCTCTTTCCCCACAAACTTCACCACCCAGACTACAAAAATAAGTCAATACTGTACTACTATAAACACAACAAACACCAAAAAATGCTAAAATCATAATTTTTTCTACTGAAACCTCACATATTATGTACTGATAAACTTCAAAATACTGTACACATATCTAGTCACTTCATGCCATTTCACCACCACTGACATGGTTTTTTTGTATTAAAAAAAAAAAAAAAGTGTGGTTTCGTCACAGCAATACCCAGGTGCAACCGATATCATCTGCATAAATTTGCACACTTTCCACGCTTCATTGCGCAGCACAGGATGGGTCTAGGAAGCTCAAAATTGCAGTGCCAGGTGCATCTGATGTTTCTCTTCAGTTTGGCAAAAATAATAATAATAATAATAATAAAAATGATAAAAAAAAAAAAATAAAACAAAATAAAATAAACGGTCTGCCACGGAGGGGTTAAGTCGATGAGAATAGGAGTCCTGCTCTCATTCTGCACTGAAAATAAATAACTAAAATTTACCAACCTCAGAAATCAGTGAAGATACTCAGACAGTGATGGGGTTGAGGAAAAGGAGATGACATGAAGCAATATGAAAGATAAAGACCTGATAAGAAAAAAAAAATATCATCTGTTACTCATTCACTCACTCCATTCACACTAGCTCCATCTCACCATAGTGGCCAATTTTTTCTTCTGAATTCTTATATATTTGGGCCCACTACTGATATCTTTTACTTTACTCTTTTTGATTCATGTCTAGCCAATTCTGGGCCCAGCATACTATATCTGCATTCAGTGATCATGAAACAATATAAAACATCTCATAGATATTATCAAAAGATGAAAACAATAAAATGCACCTATATATATATCGCCCTTAAGAGCTCTCTCCATTATTACACTGTTAGCTGTAATGGATTATCATGTTGTTGGGCCACAAGTGCCCTGCCACACACACTCCAGCCACTCCATATCCTTGCATAAATCCCCCAGTGTGCAAACTTGACTGTCCTCAATAAATATTAGTTCAGTTGGCCATGGGAAGCAACAGCTGCTCTACCATCAACACTGAGGCTTCAAGGAATAGCAGATGAGGACAATGATGTAACTTTATACAAAATGGCTTTTGTGATGTATCAACAAATCTTAACAATTTCTGCACTCAATATAAAAGAAATATACACACTGGAGCTTGTAATTGAGCGACTAGCGAAGTGCCTTCCCATATTTTCCAAAATTTGCACGACACAGCATCTCCTGGATGCAGGATGTTTCTTTGTAAGATAAAAAGTGTCTCCTCAAGAGCACCTGGGGGGCCTGGGGGCACCCTCATAGATGCCAAAAGTGAAGTAAAAACATGTGGTGCCCACACTGATGACACCTTAATTTTTCTGTGGCCCCAGTACAGAAAGGTGGTGTGACAGGGGTGCTGTGCTGCTACCACTGCCACACCACACTGGCACCATGACACCCACACCGCCACTGTCACTGCGCTACTGCTGGCACAAACCCTACCTCAACAAGTGGGCCTATAAATGTGGCTTTGTAGGACTAGAAGGCAAACTACACACAATATTCTGTATCTCCCAATATGGTAGGGTTTCATACAGTAAATGTGTTTGTATGTCCATATGAGAGTTTCTGCATATGAGGTCAACATATGCACATCTCAGCACAAAATATGCTGATAAGGATATACACAAGTCTTTGTAAGAGAAGGGTGTGAAGGTCAACAGAGGCCCAACAGTGTTGGTGTGGTACAAAAGTTGTGTGACCAAAAGCTCCTCATGACAAGAGCTGTATCAGGACTCAACCTGCCACTCAAAAAATACAGAGCCACTTTCAATGAGGGAAACTAGAAAATATTATAAGGCAATATCCAAAGCATTTCTCTGTACGCTAGCTGTCTGACAGGTCTCTCAATGACTTGAGCCTCTATAGTACTGCCACATCAGTAATCCACCCAGAACAAGCATGATTACCAGATGATATATGACACAACCTCAGGGGCTACTTGGCTGACAAGACCCCTTTCATCATGATGGCCCGGCACTGGCAGTTCCAGCAGCCGCCTCTCCTGCCATACCTTCACCTCTAACAACACTCACAACTCAATCTTCACCTAAAACTTCACAACTTTCTGCCACGGCAGCCGACGACATACATTAATCATTCTCACTAACCCTCAACAATAAATATCAACCTTTGCCCTAACAACATGTCAGCAGTGCAGTCCAGCTTGAGTCTATATGCCTATCCATAACTGCCACGACACCTCACAGTATGTTAAAATGTATCTCTTACAGAAAGACCCAAAGAGAGCATACCCGTATTAAAACCCTCCCATCTCATCCCACAATCTTTCATTTACATTATATATAAAACAATTTATGCGAGGGCTGCAGTATGCAGTCACACACTGGCAGGGCATGGAGGGCGACCAGGGCACCACACCAGGGCTGCCGGCCGGGCCAAGTGTGTTCTAGCAAGCTTTGATCTTCATGGCCATGGTGGACATGAGGTATGTGGTGGGATGAGCTGCCAAGGAGCACTTGCAGGCACAAGCACCCAATCACTGCCTGTTTCCACCACAAACACCCTCACATAACCTCATATATTTCAAGCAAGCTAAGACTTCATATACATCATACTGTGGCATAGAGACATCTGGTGGCAGAGTGGTGGTGCCTTGTGGAGGTGTGGTGGGCTCAGTGTGGAAAGCGCTGGTGGTTTTTTAGGTGGTAGTATGGTGCCGAGAGCTGGTGCTGCACCGCGGGGGAGGAGGTGGGAGTATGAGTGAATCCCGGCATGGAGGATGGGATGTGTGCTGTAGCCGAGTGTGGTGGGGGTCCTTGATGATGATGCATCATATGGGGCAATACCACAAACTGTGTTGCTGCCATCTGCTGACCGGGGCCGGCATGGTGCCCTCCCGCCCCTGCACCACCACCCTGACCTGGACCACCAGGGTACTGCGCAGTATGAGGTGACTGGGCTGTGTGGGGGGAGTGCTGGGGTAAGTGCTGGGGCAGGGAGGGCTGCCCAGTCATGTGGGAATACATGATGGACTGGGACGGGGTTGGTCCAGGAGTGGAGGGAGGGTTAGGCATGGTAGGACCTGCAGGACCACCACCACCTCCTGGGTTCTGTGGGGTTGGGGGCTGGGCAGGCTGTGGCACTGGACCTGGGGTATGGGCAGGGTGTGGCTGGTGAGGAGGCAGGCTGGTCTGGGTCATGTACACTGCCTGGGGGCCATGGCCTTGTGCTCCCTGCTGGCCTTCAGGATTAGGATGACACATAGCCATCGACGTGGGTACAATGGGTACCATTGGTGGCATTCCAGTGGGGGGGTATCTCGCCATCATGAACTGTGCCACTGGATACTGCTGAAATAAAAGAAACTTTATTATAGCGTATACCACAATTTAAATATTTATTGTGTCCTGATATTACTGTGCCATGAAGTTCAGATGAGAGAATTACAGCATACATGTTTTCCAAAATTTTCCAAAGGTTGGTACAATTCTCCACTATAAAGTAGCCCAGAGATGGTTCTGTCATGACCATCCTATCATGGGAGTTCCCAGGAAGGAGCATGCATCAAAGATGATGATGATAATAAAAATATTTAATTTTGAACAACTACATATGTACAGCCATTTACCAAAACTTATGGTACATTCATATGTGTCAAGAATGCTTTAAAGTTTCTTTATCGGCATACTTCATTACAACCACCATACTAACCCTTCATAAATTTAAGTCCACCTCCAATCCGCCTAATTCTCTGCCTTCTGCTCAGTATCCCACAATTTTGCATTTTCTTGCTGTTTTATTCTCCACCTTTCTTTCAGTTGAAACTCACACTCACACCTATATCTACAAAACCAGCCAGGATGCATTTGTACAACATGTCATGCAAACAATTCAACAGCTTAATTTGTAAATACTGGTTAGATGATGGCAATAAATCCTAGCATGCAGAATATAAATAAACTATACAGTAGGCGCGGAAAGTGTTGACTCCTTCTTAAAAAAAGAAAACATTCTTGTGGTTAGCAAGGAGAAACAAATAAATTAACACTCATCATTCAATTTAGTATTTACTGGCATTCCCCTTCACCTTTATTATCTTCTTAAGGCGTCTGGGGAGACTGATGGCGTAGTTTTGCAGAACAGACGGACTAAAACTGCTCCATAGCTGCAGCCTCAAGTTTAGGCAAAGATGATGTGTCCATACTACACAACTGCCGCTTTATGTGCACCCATAAATTCTCAATGGGATTGATATCTGGGCAGTTTCCGGGCCAATCTCGAATAAAGGGAACCTCACAGTCTGTCAGCCACTGTTTCACTGACTTTGCAACATGTGCAGGGGCAGAATCTTGCATAAATACTCTTGCCCTGGTTTTATCAAAAGAGTCACTTAAAACATCACAAAAGAGCTCCAAATAATTGTTCTGGTTCACTTTTTCATTTGCAGGTAGAATTACCAACCTACCAACACCATAATATGTAAAGCAGCCCCAAGCCATGAGTGAGGCTGGGTATTTAACAAACTTGGAAGTGTACTTAGGATCCAGGGGGTCACTGCCTGGTTTGCGGTACACTCGTGATGAAGGGGTACCAGTGACAGTAAATGTTGACTCATCACTCCAAAGCACAGTTTTCCATTGCTCCTCACTCCAGGCAAGATATTTCTTACAAAAATTTACTCTCTTTTTCTTCTGAAGTCCAGTTAGCAGTGGTTTTTTACG
>JAGKTI010006975.1:14244-31356 GCA_018397915.1 Birgus latro
TGTACAGTGAGATTGGATGGGAAGGATATGGAGAATGTGAGTGAATTTAAGTACTTGGGCAGTGTGATGAGTAAGGATGGTAGTCTGGAGGGTGAAGTGCTCGAAAGGGTACAGCAGGGAAGGAAGGTTGCTGGTTCGTTGAAAGCAGTGATAAGAAATAGGGAGGTGAGCATGGAAGTGAAAAAGTTGTTACATGACAGTATTGTGATACCAACTCTGACATATGGAAGTGAAGCTTGGACCCTGTTGGAAGGACATAAGTCAAGAGTGAGAGCAGTGGAAATGAGTTATTTGAGAGGAGCATGTGGAGTCACATGGAGAGACAGACTAACAAATGAGGAAGTGAAGGAGCGTTGTGGTGTGGTTAAGGACGTGATGGGAAGCGTTAGGAGAAACACGTTAAGGTGGTTTGGGCATGTGGAGAGGATGGAGAGTGAAAGATTGACGAGGAGAGTGTATGTGAGTGAGGTGGAGGGGGCGAGAGGGAGGGGGAGGCCGAGGATGAGATGGAGGGATGGAGTGGAGAGGTATATGAGAGAGGGGGGTGTGAGTTGGGAGCATGGTAGTGAAATGGCAGGGGACAGAGTGACATGGAGGTGATTTGTTTGTGGCCACCCCGTTTGGGATTGAGGCGTCTGGCAATAAAAAAAAAAAAAATGATCAGAATAGATCTGAAGGCCAGGGAAAAATGAGCTCCAGTTCTCCCTATCATCAGTTTCATCAGCTTTCTCATTCTTCTCGGGAGTTCTGTCCTGATCAGCTGGTGCAACAGCCTACTTCCTTTCCTGTTGTTTGGTTATATGTCTACCACCCAATATTGGGAATGGTTTCTTGGGTTACAGGAAAGCAGGGAGTAGACTGTAGCACCAGTCAAGCAGGACAGTACTCCCAAGGTGGATAGAAAGCTGATGACAGGGAGAACTGGAACTCCCGTTTCATTAGTCCTCGGGACCAATTCTTGATCATTCCCCTTTGCTCTACTTTTTCAGTGTTTCAGCAACACAGAGAGTAGGCCAGCATGGTCTTCAGTACAAGTTTCTCTAACTGTCAACACCAGATTATGCACACATTACGCATTACACTTCCTGTTCAAAATGAAAACCAAAATGGCATCTAATAACCAAGCCTCAGAGTCCCACCAGCTGCCCCTCTCCCAGAGACGACTCAATGAGTTTCCTGAAACCATTGTCTGAGTTCTCTTCTCCATTTCTGCAACATTCGCGGCCTTTCCTCTAACTTTCTCTCTGTTGATCACCACCACTCCTCTAAACCTCACCATCTCTTCTTAACTGAGACTCATATGTCTGAGGCAACTGATAGCAAACTCTTCTGTGTATCCTCCTACTTTTTTTATACTCATTTCAAAGCCAAAGGTGGCAGTTGTGTATATGTACGGAATGACTTATCTTGCTCTCGTGTTCCTGAACTTGGTTCTTCTGAATTCTTTGCTCTCTGGCTTTGGCTTTCTTTCATTCTCTGACTAAATATATCTGTGCTGTTTACTTATCCCCTAATTCTACTCACTATATAAAATTCTTTGACCATTTTACTTCCACGATGGAACACATCCTATCCATTTCTCCTTTCTGTGAAATCTCCATTCTAGGAGATTTCACTGTTCACCACCACCTTTGGCTCTCCTCTCCTTTCACTGATGCACCTGTTGAACAAGCCTACATCTTTTCTATCCATAATGACCTAGTGCAGCTTGTACAGCACCCAACCCATATCCCTGACTGCCTTGGAGAGAGTTCCAACATACTTGACCTCTTCCTTACAACTAATCCTTCTGCATATGCTGTTAATATTTCCTCTCCATTGGGCTTCACCGATCACAACCTTGGTACCTTAACCCGTCCTATCGCTCCAGTACGGCCTGTGAACCCTCCAAAGAATCGTCGGTTGTGGCACTTTTGGAGCTGCTGATTAGGAGGCCCTCAGGCAGTACTTCTTTGATGTTCCCTGAAATCATTAGGGCTTCCATGGCTGGGAGCCATCTGAGTGTGCTTTACGCATTATGGAAGTTATTCTCTCGAGCATGGAAGCATGCATTCCTTTCTCATATCCTTTGACTAATGCAAAACAGACTTGGTTTAATTACGGTTGTTCTTATGCTGTCCACTGCAAGGAGAAGGCCTATAAAAGGTACCGGAGCCAACCCACCCCTGAATCACATCATTCTTATGTTTCTGCCTAGAATCATGCCAAGTCTGTTCTTTGCTCTGCTAAAAATAATTTCATCCATACTAAATGCTCTCAACTCCCCGGCCTGAATTCTTCCCACTCCTTCCGGCACCTTGCCAAAAACCTGTCTAACAACTTTACCTCTTCATCCTTCTCTCCTCATTTCTACTCTGATGGCTCTGTAGCTATGTCTTTTACTGATAAAGCAGATCGCTTCACTCAGACTTTCTCTCCAATTCCACCTTTGACGATTCTGGTGTTGTTACTCCATCACTTCCCCGCTCTGACTTCCTCATGTCTGACACTAAAATTTCTTCAGCTTATGTATTTTCTGCCATCACTGGCCTCAATACTAACAAGGCATGTTGTCCTCAAGAGCTGTGGTTCTGTGCTTACACTCTGCCTAGGTAAACTCTTTTGGCTTTGTCTGTCAACTTGTACCTTTCCTTCTTAATGGAAGTTTGCTCTTATTCAGCGTGTCCCAAAGAAGGGGGACCATTCCCAACTGTCTAACTATCGCCCAGTTACTTTAACATCCTGTGTCTCAGAAGGTGGATGGAGTGGTTGGTGAGTGGGGTGTGCCTGCAGAGATGAATGAGAATGGCAGTGCTTTAGTGGACATTTGTGCCGGGAGGGGGTTGGTGTTATCTAATACCCTCTTCAGGCACAGAATAATCCATAGGTATACATGGTGAGTGGTGAGAAGGGTGGACAGTGGAATGAATGAATGGAAGGCAGTGATTGACTATGTGTGTGTGGATGAAAAGATGAGAAGATGTGTAATGGATGCAAGAGTATATAGAGGTTGGGGGAGTGGACTTTCTGACAACCACTTGGTGGCGGTCAAAATCAGACTCCAAACAAGATGGAGGAAGAGAAGAAGGGAAGGACAGGAGGAAGTATTTCTTACAAGGAGGGTAGAAAAGTTACAAGAGGATGGAATTAAGACTGAATATAAAAGGGAAGAGGAGGAGCGATTGGGTAAATATGGATTGGAGCAGATGGGGGACGTGGAAGGTGTGTGCAAGATATTCACAGAAGAAATCTTTGCAGCATGTGAGGTGGTGTGTGGGGTGAAGAGAAGATGCAAGGGGGTTCAGGGAACAGCATGGTGGACTGAAGAGGTGAGAGAGGCTGTGGCACAAAAGAAGAAAGCATATAATGAGTGGATGAGGAACGGGCGTCGAAGAAGCTGAGACGGACGAGAGAGTTATATGTAGAGAGGAGGAGAGAGGTGAAAAGATTAGTAAGAGAGAGGTGAAAAGATTAGTAAGAAGAGAGTGGATGAGGAATTTGAGTGCAAAGTGGAGGGAATGTAAAAAAATGTTCTGGAAGGAGGTAAAGAGAGCTAGACAGGGTGCCAACAAAGTCAGTGGGGGTGTGAAAGATAAAAATGGCAGATTACTAGTGGAGAAGGGAGAAAAAGTAAACAGATGGAGGTAACACTTTAATGAACTGTTGAATGTAGAGAATGAAAATAATGAAAGTATAAGTGGCTGGGGAATGGCAGGGAGAAGGAAGGTTGTAAGAAGAGAGGAAGAAATCAGTAGGATGGAAGTGGTGGAAGCAATGAAGAAAGTTAAAATGGGAAAAGCCCCAGGAATTGATGGAGTGTGTGGTGAAATGCTGAAGCATGGGAGAGAGATAGTAATAGCATGATTGTGGAAGGTGTGCAGATTGGCTTGGGAGGAGGGTAGAGTCCCAGAGGATTGGAAGTCAGGTATAATTATTCATCTGTACCAAGGAAAAAGGGAAAAAGGAGTGTGTAGTAATCATAGGGGCATTTGCCTTCTCAGTGTAATAGGAAAAGTATATGGTAGGATACTTATTGACAGAGTTAGGGAAATAACAGAGGAATTAGTTGGAGAAGAACAGGGAGGTTTTAGGAAGGGAAGAGGTTGTATAGACCAGATATTCATTCTTAGATCCTTAGTGGAAAAGTTTCTAGAGAAGGGAAAGATGTTGTATGCAGCCTTCATGGATCTGGAGAAAGCATATGACAGGGTGGATAGACAAGGATTGTGGAAAGTATTAAGAATATATGGAGTGGATGGGAAGTTGTTGAAGGCAGTGAAGAGTATGTATGAGGGTGCTAAGGCTGCAGTGTGTGGGGATGGCAAACTGAGTGAATCTTTCCATTTGAAGGTTGGATTGAAACAAGGATGTGTCATGTCTCCATGGTTGTTCAATCTGTACATGGATGGGGTTGTAAAAGAGATACAAGGTCGGGAAGTGGATGTTGGAGCGGCCCTAGTGAGAGAGGGCAGTGTTTGGAAACTCCCTGTACTGTTGTTTGTAGATGATACTGTGTTGTCGAGCAAAGATGAAGGGGAGCTGCAAGGCTTGGTAGATGAGTTTGGGAGAGTGTGTAAGAAATGGAATCTAAAGGTGAATGTAGGGAAGAGTAAAGTGATGGTCTTTGAGAGAAGTGAAGCCAGTGAATTTACAGTGAGATTGGATAGAGAGGATATGGAGAATGTGAGTACATTTAAGTACTTGGGTAGTGTGATGAGTAAGGATGGAAGCCTGGAGGGTGAAGTGCTCGAAAGGGTGCAGCAGGGAAGGAAGGTTGCTGGTTCCTTGAAAACAGTGATAAGAAACAGGGAAGTGAGCATGGACATGAAAAAGTTGTTACATGACAGTATTGTGATACCAACTCTAACATATGGAAGTGAAGCTTGGACCCTGTTGGAAGGACAGAAGTCAAGAGTGAGAGCAGTGGAAATCAGTTATTTGAGAGGAGCATGTGGAGTTACATGGAGAGACAGACTAACAAATGAGGAAGTGAAGGAGTTTTGTTGTGTGGTTGTGGACGTGGTAGGAAGCGTTAGGAGAAACATGTTATGGTGGTTTGGGCATATGGAGAGTGAAAGACTGACGAGGAGAGTGCATGTGAGTGAGGTGGAGGGGGCGAGAGGGAAGGGGAGGCCGAGGATGAGATGGAGGGATGGAGTGGAGAGGTACATGAGAGAGGGGGGTGTGAGTTAGGAATGGGGTAGTGAAATGGCAGGAGACAAAGCGACATGGAGGCGATTTTTTTGTGGCCACCCCGTGTGGGATTGAGGCGTCTGGCAATAGATAGATATATAGATAGATAGTCTCAAAAGTTTTTGAGTCTATTCATAACAGAAAAATTTTAAAGCATTTTTCCTGTCACAACCTTCTTTCTGATCGGCAATATGGGCTCCATCAGGGATGCTGCCCTGGCGATCTTCTCATTTACCTTTTAGACTCCTGGTCATCCTTCTTTTGTGCCTTTGGTAAAAGCTTTGCCATTGCACTTCACATCTCAAAGGCTTTCAATTGAGTCTGGTGTAAATCTTTTATTTCCAAACTGCCCTCTTACGTTTTCTATCGTTCTGTCTGTGACTTCATCAATAGATTCCTCTCTGGTTGTTTTATAGCTGCCGTTGTAGACAACCACCATTCTTCTCCTAGATCTGTCAGTAGTGGTGTTCCTCAGGGTTTTGTCCTATCACCAACTCTCTTCCTTTTATTCATCAATGACCTTCTAAGCTGTACATCTAACCCTATCCACTCATACGCTGATGATTCCACCTTGCACCTTTCCATTCGGTTCTCGCAGCGTCCATCTCAGCAGTTACATGAACAAACAAGGGAGGACCTGGAGCTTGCGTGTTCGCTGTGGGTCCACCCCCCAGAGGCTGTCAAAGCAGAGGAGGAGGACAGCATGGGGACCAAACCACTGCAAATCCCCCCAGCCCTTCACTGGGCCCTAGAACCTGTTAGTGGCTTTGGTCACCCGGGCAAGTACCACATCTTTCAACATAGCACATACAACAACACTGTTTTTTCTACACTGAGAAATGACTCCCCAGCGGTCATTTCTCGAAGACTTCTCACCAGTGACATTGAAAGCAATCCAGGACCCATTAACAAGTACACATGTCCAGCATGCTCCAAACCTATCACTTCGAGCCGACAGACAAAGGGTTCATTTCAGTGCAATTCCTGCAAGAACTGGAACCATTACACCTGCACAGCACTTGCATCCAGAGAATATTACACAAACACCTGGACCTGCTCCTAATTCTCCTTCCCCCCTCCCATTAACTCCCCCACCAACCCCTCTCCTACTTCCTCCACACCTCCTCAGCCTAACCCACCGATCTTTCCCGCACCATCCAATCCCCCAACCCCTTCCATTCCACCCCAGTCTAATTCACCCTTTCACAAGCTTCTCCTACCCCTTCCCCTCCACCCACACCCCCACCTCCTCCCCATGCTGCAGCACCCAACACACATCATACACACAACAGAAACATTCTTCAGGTAAACACAGATGGCATAAACACCAAAAAAACAAGAACTCACACTAATCATCTAACAGTAAAACATACACATTGCCATCTTACAAGAAATAAAACTATGCAGAACACAAAAGAAATCCTACTTTTCATAATTTCTCCACCATTAGACAAGACCAGGGTAACAGCGGTGGCGGTGGACTCATCACCCTGGTATACCAATCCATCAACATTTCAGATACTAGTGCACACACAAAATCACTTCTTTCCCTACATGACATCACAACAGAAATACAATCAATTACAATACACTATCCATCTATCTATTGCCAGACACCTTAATCCTGTAAGGAGTGGCCCCAAACAAATCGCCTCCATGTTGCTCTGTACCCCGCCATTTCACTGCCCTGCTCCCAGCTCACACTCCCCTCTCTCATATACCTCTTCACTTCATCTCTCCATCTCATCCTTCACCTCCCCCTCCCTCTCCCCTCCTCCAGCTCACTCACATACACTCTCCTCATCAGTCTCTCACTTTCTCCACATGGCCAAACCACCTTATTGTGTTTCTCCTAATGCTTCCTATCACATCCACACCACAACACTCCTTCACTTCCTCATTTGTCAGTCTGTCTCTCCATGTGACTCCACATGCTCCTCTCAGATAACTCATTTCCTCTGCTCTCACTCTTGACGTCTGTCCCTCCAACAGGGTCCAAGCTTCACTTCCATAAGTTAGAGTTGGTATCACAGCACTGTTATGTAGCAGCTTTTTCACTTCCATGCTCACTTCCCTGTTTCTTATCACTGCTTTCGACAAACCAGCAACCTTTCTTCCCTGCTACACCCTTTCAAGCACTTCAACCTCTAAACTTCCATCCTTACTCATCACACTACCCAAGTACTTAGCACTCACATTCTCCATATCCTCCTGATCCAATCTCATTGTACATTCACTGACTTCACTCCTCTCAAAGACCATCACTTTACTCTTCCCTACATTCACCTTTAGATTCCGTTTCTTACACACCCTCCCAGACTCATCTCCCAAGCCTCGCAACTCCCCTTCGTCTTCACTTAACAACACAGTATCATCCGCAAACAACAGTACAGGGAGTTTCCAAATACTGCTCTCTCTCACTAGGGCCACTTCAGCATCCACTGCCCAACCTTGTATCACTTACTCTATCCATATACAGATTGAACAGCCATGGAGACATGACACATCCTTGTTTCAATCCAACCTTCATGTGGAAAAATTCACTCGGTTCACCATCCACACGAACTGCAGCCTTAACACCCTCATACATACTCTTCACGGCCTTCAACAACTTCCCGTGTACTCCATATGTTCTTAATACTTTCCACAAACTTTGTCTATCCACCCTGTCATATGCTTTCTCCAAATCCATAAAGGTTGCATACAACTTTTTTCCCTTCTCTAGAAACTTTTCCACTAAAGGTCTAAGAATGAATATCTGGTCTACACAACCTCTTCCCTTCCTGAAACCTTCCTGTTCTTCTCCAGCTAATTCCTCTGTTATTTCCCTACCTCTGTCAGTAAGTATCCGACCGTATACTTCTATTACACTGAGAAGGCAAATACCACTATGATTACCACACACTTCTTTTTCCCCTTTTCCTTTGTACAGGAGAATAATTATACCTGACTTCCAATCCTCCAGGACTCAACCTTCCTCCCAGGCCAATCTGCACACCTTTCACATCCATTCTATTACTATATCTCACCCACACTATAATTTCACCACACACTTCATTAATTCCTGGGGCTTTCCCCATTTTAACTTTCTTCTTTGATTCCACCACTTCCATTCTACTGATTTCTTCCTCTCTTCACACATCCCTCCTCCTCCCAGCCACTTATACTTTCATTCTCTATGTTCAACAGTTCATTAAAGTGTTCTCTCCATCTGTTCACTTTTTCTCCCTTCTTCACTAGTAATCTACCATTTTTATCTTTCACTCCCCAACTAACTTCTTTGGCACCCTGTTTAACTCTCTTTACCTGTTTCCAGAACATGTTCTTATATTCCCTCCTCTTGCACTCAAATTCCTTCCAAATTCCTCATCCTCTCTCTTCTTACTCTCTCTCTCTAATCTTTTCACCTCACTCCTCCTCTCTACATATAACTCTCTCTTCTATCTCTCAACTTCTTTGACAATACACATTGGTAACAAATCACACATAACAGTTGCCAATACAGTACATACTGTCCCCCCCAATCATCCCCCACAGTACCACACAATTACTCTCCTCAAATGCACTACATCAGTTACATACCCATCATCATCCTGGGCGGTGATTTCATTGCCAAGGCATCGGCCTGGCATGTCAACAACCCCGACACAGAGGGCTGGTACTAGAATCCCAAACAGATAATCTTTTCCATCGTTCTGTCTAAGGTCACAAACATCATCCAATCCTACGTTGCCCCATGAGGAGCGTAGGAGCCCGGGGCTAAGCAAATTGGTCCTGACATTTAAGATGAAAGTGAACCTTTCATCCCCAACAATCTCCATCAACATACCCATATCCCACACCAAGCCCTCTTCCTCCCATCATCCCCAGACATCACTTTTTGTTCCCCAAACCTCACCCCCACAACATCCTGGAGAGTGGTGAAAACCCTTGGCTCTGACCGCCTCCCAGTCATCTTGACTACCAAAACCAGAATGACCCCGGCTGGTCACAGACACACACACACTAAGTACAAGAGAGCACACTGGGAGGCCTTCACAACTGAAACAGAACAACACATTGGAACATTAAGCAGTTAACATGTGTGTACATCTATCACAGACATCAACACCGCACTGCAATCTTCCAATACAATTATTCATAATGCTTACAAAAGACACATCTCAAGAGGCAACAACACAACCCCAACTTCGCACCAGAGATCAACCCCATACACAAGACACTGTACAACAAATACAAGATCTCAGCACTCAAACAAACAATAAAATATCAGAACAGCAAACACTAAATTAGAATAATTATCTCCAAACACTTGATCACAAAACAAACACTGCTAACTCTACAAAACACTAAAAACAGCATCACACTCTCCAGCAGCAACACAACACAATGACACACTGCCATCACAACAACAGACACCATACCTTTAAATAAACAACATGCAGACACTCTCATGAATCACTTTTCACATGTCAGCCATCTAATCCCCCATCATGACGACCAACAAGTTATTCAACGCAAGAGACAGTTCCCCACACACCCAGACTTCGCACCTTTCACCTACAACCAGACGAAGCACATCATTAGCAACCTTAACCCGATAGCTGCTACGTACATCATGTGAAGAATAGCGTGCGACTGCTACGTACATCATATGAAGAATAGCATGCGACTGCTACGTACATCATATGAAGAATAGCGTGCGACTGCTACGTACCTCATATGAAGAATAGCGTGTGACTGCTACGTGCATCATATGAAGAATAGCGTGCGACTGCTACATACATCATGTGATCAAGCTCTTTTTTTTCTCTCTTTTTTCTTTTTTATGACGCTACATTTTTCACCCAAAGGTCCATAAATAGCGTACCACTTTTTTATTTATAAGAACAAAGAAAAATAACAAAAATTCTGTTTTTTTGTGCATGGGGGGATCAGCCACGAAACCAAATGCCACAGGTAACGGGTTAATTACTCACCTGCCTGTGGACCAGACAAAATAAGCAGCATACACCTTAAACACCTCGGACCACAAGGCATACAAGCACTCACCAACATATCAAACTACAGCTCCTCACACAACATAATACCCAGCATATGGAAGCATGGCACTATCATCAACCCAACAAAGACCCCACGTTACCTTCCTCACACCACCCCATCACACTCCTCTGCACCCCCTCCAAAGTCACTGAATGACTGGTATTGGAACTGGTTACACCTCACATCCCCCTAGCCCCATCACAACATAGTTTTAGGCTGCTACTCTCCACAAACACTCATCTTACAGACCTTACACAGAGTGTTTTTGATGGCATCAATTCATCTAGGCCACCACACAGAACACTCATAGTGACACTAGACATTAGCAAAGCTTTTGATGCCATCCCCCACCACAACCTCACAAACAAAATATGCAACACAAACATGCACAATAACATAATAAGATGGCTGGCAAACTATTAAGCAGGCAGGTGTGCACGTGTAACATTTGCCGGTCAGTCATCGACCATCAGAAACTTCACAAACGGCGTCCCCCAAGGATCTGTTTTGTCTCCTACTCTCTTTAACTTATACATGCACAACATACCCACACCCCACACTCCATAAATACACACAGCTTCCTATGTGGATGACAACACTTACATGTACACACCAAAATGCAAACACAGCCACACACATCTCCCAGCCTTACTCCAACACACACATGAATGGTTCACCACAAACAGACCCAAAATAGCCCCAGCCAAATCTACTGTGACCCTTCTCACAAACAGGACAGCAGAACTCAGTCACATTCCACACCTCACCATTAGCAACACTCCCCTACCACACACACTCACATCCAAAATCGTTGGTGTAACATACATCAATGTCATTTAAACAACACATCACAAATATTAAAGATAAATTAACACCAAGACTCAGTGCTGTAAGGTCACTTGCCCATACAGCATTTGGACACAACAAAGAAACCACCACCACAGTATACAAACACTATATATGTTCATTGATGAATTATGCAAGCCCAGCATGGGTTTTTAACCTCACTGAAACACACTACAACACTCTACAGACCATATAGAACAAGGCCCTAAAAATAACCACAGGCTGCACAGCTACTACACCCACAGACCACCTACACCAAGAAATCAAAGTCCTCAAAATCAAGCATCATCTTGATATGAGAGGTACATAGATTCTTGCTGCAGCCTCCACAAACCCACACCATTCACTACACTACATGGCAGCACATCCACACACATTAAGGAACATCAAAATGACACCCGCACATGATATCATACACAACTGTCATCTCTCCCCTCCCGCCAACCTCATACCAACTTTCAGAAGCACATCCATACTCAAATCACTCGCCATTCCATTCAGTCACTTAAAGACAGCACACAGCTGCATGCACGGCCTCCTGATATCCATCCTTCTGAATCCTATCTCCCTCGTGAGGACAGGGTCCACCTGGCCAGGCTGAGATTTTGACATCATCCAGTCCTCTTGAGGTATCAGAAGAGGGTGGATAACTCCATTGCTGATGCCAGTCCAGGATGCAACACAGCACCCCATACTATTAAGCACATTATGGAAGACTGCATTGCACACAATCACCTTTGCCAACAACACAACATACCCTCTTTGAGAGCTCTGTGGGAAAGCCCAGTCTCGGCTGTGGCCGTCCTTAGGGACTCGGGGTTGTTCGGCGAGACTGCCTAGGGAACAACAACAACTACTGCAACTACTACAAACAAGGGATGAGTCTATGGTACACCTAATATCTGACTTGGCTTGTATCTCTGACTGAGGTAAAAGTAATCTTGTTGTTTCTAATGTATCAGAGACGCAGTTCTTACACCCATCCATCAACCTGACAAAATCTTCCACATTGGTATCCACCAATGTTTAATAATATCCAGCTCACTTCTGCATCATCCCTAAACATATTTGGGGTTTCATTCTCTTGGGATACATCATGGAAAGATCATATTACATCTCTTGTGAAATCTGCTTCCAAGAGCCAACTCCATACCTTCTTTACCCCTGCACAGCTGTTGACTTTATACACCGGTTTTATTTGCCATTGTGTAGAGTACAGCTCTCGTGTGGGGAGGCTCCCCACATACAGCTCTTCTCAACAAGGTGAAGTTAAAGGCCTTTCGTCTCATTAACCCTTTCGCGCTCGGTAAGTTTTATTAAGTTTCATGGCTCACGATTTTACTCCCCCACGCGCTCCACTGGCAGCCCGCGGTACGCAAATTACACGTATTCTCACCTCATTTTCACCACCCAAACCTCAAAATGTTGCCCTGAAACTCACATCATGTTATTCGCCGATGTATGTTCTAGCTGATAAGCTAAAAGAAAAACCAGAAAAATATGAATAAAAGTACACTAGGCCTCCGTGAATAAACATTTTGGAACATTGATCTCACTTCCCAACATCGTCATTCGAGTGTTTTCCATCATACAGAAAAATGTTGTTATAAGTTTTGATAGAGAATTTCATTGGCTTTCTAATGAGGTATGTCCGGTTGTGATGCGATTTGTAGTTTTCGAGAAAATGGCCAAAAACTAAAAGCCATTTTTGTAAAAAAAAATGATTTTTGTTCAGGGAGGTATACTGTAGAAGTTTTCTTGCACACCTTATGTTTTTATTACATAATCTTATGTAGAATTTCATAAGCTTTCTCCTGATACCTTTTTGTTTTGATTCGCCTCATAGTTTCCTAGTAAATCGCAAAAAACTACAGGGTACTCACGGTCGCGGTGCACTTTCGTCATGCGCGCACAATAATCACCTACGTAACCACAACTTTTCATTAGAGAAATTACATAGTTATGTCCTGCACATAAGTAGAATTCACTGATCTTTAACATGGTTTTTACAGGAAATCGATACGTTCAATAATTTTGGAGTAAATGGACGACAAAGATAGAACACTCTTCCTCGCCCGCAAGAGAGATAAAAACGCTCAGTTTCCCTGCCTCACGAATACTTACATATTTTCGCTCGTTACGTTTTATTATTATTATTATTATTTACTCAAATTATTCACATGAAATATCATAAGCTCTTTGATAGTGCTCTCAGTAACTCGACATTTCCACTAGTCTTTTTGCTAGGTACTGATACTAAAGCTGAACTTTCTTCCATCTCATATGTGTATATGTATAAAACAATACTTATCTGTGAAAAAAATATAGAAATGTAGAAACAGGTCAGTGTACAGATCAACAAAATATGGATACTTACTTGCTCCAGAGGTGTTGAGCTGCTGGCAGGAACTTGAAGGAATTGAAGATGAGTTAGGTACTGTGTGAGTTGTGTGTGTGTGTGTGGGTGGGTGCATGAGTGAGTGTGTGTGTGTGTATATATATATATGCGTGTGTGTGTGTATATATATATATGCATGTGTGTGTGTATATATATATATGCGTGTGTGTGTGTATATATATATATGTGTGTGTGTGTATGTGTGTGTGTGTGTGTGTGGTGTATTCTCTGTTCCTCGCACCACGTTTGCCTAACACATGCGATGCACACAATAGATTTCTCCACAAACATTTGCTGCACGACATAGGTATATAATGTCATATGTGTGTCGCTGTGGCATATTTTCTTGTCTGTGATCATTACGTAACTTTCCGCTGTCAGTCAGTACACTCAATATTTCTCAGTGAACACTCGCTG
Organism: Birgus latro; assembly: GCA_018397915.1. Classification (NCBI taxonomy): domain Eukaryota; kingdom Metazoa; phylum Arthropoda; class Malacostraca; order Decapoda; family Coenobitidae; genus Birgus; species Birgus latro. The sequence continues at coordinate 28,121 of JAGKTI010006975.1, forward strand.
CACTGTTTTATACGTATATTTCACACTGAACCATATACAATATAAAACACTATCACGTGATTCCATCCCAGCCTTTTCTGTTATTCCCTTCCCTACTGTATGGCGTAAGAGACCTCCTGTTCCCTTAGCAACTAACGCATATGTCTATGTATCTCTGTGGCATAACGTAATGCCTGCTATGGTAGATCAGTCATTTCACTAATCCAGGCACTATATGTTTCACAGATATACGTAATGTCTTCACTATAAGGGTAAAATACATCATTTTACGGGCAGGGTGAGTGGAAACCCCACTACAACAAACCAGACTCTGCCTCTAGGCCTAACAGCTGATAACGGGCCCCAATGCTTTACAAACAATATATCTATGTTCAATAGACACAATCACTTCACAGTATAGTCAAAAACACTGTACTGTCACAATATTTCAATAATGGCTTCAGAATTGGGTGGGAGGGGGAAAATGGCGGATTTAAAGGGACAACATAACACAGCACGACCCTGCTGTCTGGCTGCTAGCGGAGCACTGAGATTCTATCACTACGTACAGGCACATAGGAGTCATTGCAGTGTTGCCAAAGTCTTACCTCGAGAGAGACACGTGGCTGCTAGAATGCTACAAAATTTGACGCAAATCGACCGAAAACTTATTTTTTGGTTAATTTTTTTCGCGTTTTCACACGATTTGCGGTCCTGTGCTTTGACACACCACACCACATGAACACAAATCGCGGTACTGTGCGCAAAAGGGTTAACTCTCCTCCTCTTACTGACTCCCTTCAACCTCTCTCTTCACCGCACTGTTGCACCTTCATCTCTTTTCTGTCGCTACTTCAATAGTCACTGCTTCTCTGAACTGTCTGCTCGTATCCCTCCACCACTACAACGGACACATGGCACCCATGTAGCAACAAACTCTCATCCGTTTTTTGTACAACTCTCTAATGCAAGAGTTAACTGTTACTCCTAGTCCTTCATTAATGCAACAGGTCAACTCTGGAACTGTCTCCCTCTGTCTGTATTTCCAAATCTGTATGATCTTTAGTCTTTCAAATGCAGTGTGTCCAGCCATCTCAAAAGGAACAGAACTTGAATTTGGCCCTGTCTTTTTTGTTTTTTTCTTAGAAGGAGCGGTTTGCAGGCTCCTGCCCTTTGGTTCCATCTTCCTTGCTTAAAAAAAAATAAAAAAACAAATCATAGGTGTGCAGTGTGTTAAGAATGATGAAAGAATAGTTATGGTGAACAGTGGGGATACAAAAGTTGCATGGAGAGAACATTACAGCCAGTCGTTTAGTAAGGAGTTTGACTGGGAAAGTGAAGGTTTGGAGCCTGCAGATCCAGCGTTTTGCCCTTGTCCTTTGATTGATGTTGCTGCTGTGAGCGGTGCAATAGGCAGGATGCAGGTGGGGAAGGCAGCAGGTGTGTCTAGGTTAACTGATGAAATTTTGAAAGCCACTTGAGAAATAGGAGTAAGGTTAGTCACTGACCTGATAAATACGATTATATATGTGTTCTCCCAGATGATTGGCTGAAGAGTGTAATTGTAAATTTGTCCAAAGGGACGGATGATCCCATGGAAAGAGGAAATTATAGAGGCATAAAACTTTAGACCAGATAATGAAGATGATGGTGAGAGTTCCAGAAGGTATGATTAGAGAAAGAGTGAATATTGATGAGATGCAGTTTGCAATTATGATAGGCAAAGGGACCACTGATGCCATATTCATTGTTCAACAGCTTCAGGGAAATATATAGGAAAGGAAAGTGAGCTGTACAGTGAGTCCTCGATATATGAAAGGGATAGGGACCACAAAAAGCTTTTGTAAAGCGAAATTTCATATGTCGGAGCAGTTTTCCCCATTGAAATATATACAGTAAGACCTCACTATAACGGACTAACTGGGGCTCAGGCCAGTCTGAAATATGCGATTTTCCGATAAAAGCGACATCTGGACTTACCCCTGCTAATCCGGAATTTTTCCGATATATCAGACATTAGTCCGGATTGCATCGGTAGTTTTCACCACCATTGCAGTATTGTACTGTGTTTTACCTTCACTACATTAATCAAATGGTATAATAATACTGTACTGTGCACTGAAAAACATGTCTTTTACTTGTCTTATTGTGGTGAACATAGCTGAAGTTGTCAGGCAGTCCGGACTGCTTTCTGGCTATATCGGACTTTTTCCGATATATAGGAGTTTAGTCCGGTAGCTCCTCGAGTCCGATAAAAGCGAATTCCGGTCTACTGAAGTCCGTTATATCGAGGTTTTACTGTATAGAAATAGGGGAATGTGTTCCAGGACCCCTTCGGACCCCCTACGTAAACTTTACCTCTCCTATTTTGAAGTAAGTAATAACTGTAGAAGTAAAGTAATCCCTCCACTATCCGACGTAATAGGGCCAAAGGCATGTCCGGACAGTGGTCTTGTCCGGATAGTGGCCCTGAAGCTCCAGCACTGGTCATTCCTGACCCTAACCTAACCTAACCTAACCTAAATCAGAAAACCACCTTCCTACCTCCCTGCCGGGCATGGATAGCACTTATTTAGCTCCCCTTTCACATAAATATTGCACACAAAGCATGAATTAATTGAATTTTAACCAAAAAATGATGATTTAGAGGTGAATAAGGCATAGGTGCTCACAACTTGCCACCATAGTGTAAGTATCGGACATGAAAATCATTATGAAAATCACCCTTTCTCACTTTTTATGCACTAAAATCATGAACACAAAGCATGAATTCATTTTATTTTAACCCCAAAATGATGAATCTGAGTTAAGTAAGGCATAGGTGTTCACTGAGTTGACAGCTTAGTGTAAGTTAGTATTGGACGTGGCAGCCACTATGAAAATCATCTTTTCTCACATTTTATGCACTAAATTATTGGATACAAAGCATCAAATACAGTAAATGATGTAAATTGTTACCAGATTAATGGTCGATAAGAGTTAGGTATAGCAAAAGTGTTCACCAGAATACAGCATGCTGAAAGTAAGCACTGGACATGAAATTCACTGGCATTCACCTTTTTCACAGCTAATGCACTAAAATAATGAACACAAAGCATGAATTCATTTTAATCTGATCCAAAAAGGATGAATTTGAGGTAAGTTAGGCACAGCTGTTCACTGAATTGGCAGCTTAGTTTAGGTACCGGACATGAAAATCAGTGGCATTCACCTTTTTCACAGCTCGTGCACTTCAATACTAGTGGTAACCATGCATG
>JAGKTI010006976.1:0-14869 GCA_018397915.1 Birgus latro
GTCGCCTCTTACGACAAGCAGGGATACTGGGGGAGAATTCTTGAAAACCCCCCCCTACCCCACTTTAATTATCATATTATTCCTCTTCACACTATTTATGTTATCATGTAAAAGTCCCTGAGGTTCATCTTTTGCTCTGTATACCTCCTTTTTAGCCCAATGCTTGGCAGCCAAGTATTCCTCTTTATTACCCCTCATTTCCATTCCTGGAAAAGCCTTCTTTTCTGCTGAACAACACCCCCTACATCTTCATCCCACCAACAAGTTACTTCATGTTTTGGGGGGCCCCTTGTCTATCCACACTCAATCATTAACTCTCAGAAGATTGTTCTTGAGAGCTCCATACTGTTCATTAACACTTGTCAACAGCTTCCTGTTCATCCACCACTCTACTCATCTCACCATAGAAGGCATCCCATACTGCTTGGTTTTTCAACTTCCGTATTTTCCTCCTAGGTGCATAGGCTCTCTTTTTCATCATCCACTCTTTAAGCACCACACCACATATCAATAACTTGTGTTGCTCCACACCTCACACCCTATAACTTTAACATCCCTCACAAACCTCCTATCAGCTCCCCTGATCAGGAAGTAGTCTGTGTGACTACTATTTCCCCCAGACTCATATGTAATTAACCTACTCTCTCCGTTCTTAAAATGCTTTTTGCACACGATCATGTTCACTGTCTCTCCAAACTTGAGTATCCTTTCCCTTTCCTAATTTCATGTACCATATGTGCATCCCCCATGTACCCCTTCATATCCTTGAACTGCATCACTTACATGACCTCTTAAGTCCCCTACCAAAACTGAAAGCTTGTCATCTCTCATACCAGTTACCACATGTATTATGTCATCCCAGAATTTATCTTTTCCTACATCATCCAAGCTAGCCTGTAGAGCATACACCAATATAAATAAAATGTGACCCTACTGAACAAAATTTTCACTATTATCCTTTCACTCACTCATTATTTTCATGACATATTCCACCCATTTCTTCCTTACCAGCACACCCACACCACACCATATCCATCTGCCCTTTCATGCCAGAATATCTTGTACCGACAACCCCTCCCAGCAATCATTCTGGTTGATCCTCCCCGATATCTAACCTCCTGTATACAGCCAACATTCACCCACCTCCTACTCTTTACCTCAACCACCTTCCCTGCTCTACCTCTCAAACTACCCACATTCCAAGATGCCACTCCGATCCCTGTGGGTGATTTAGTATCATCAGGCATCCACTTCTCATTTTTGGCCAGATACATTCACAGTTCGCAGGCCCCGCTCACCCCCTGTCCCAAGTGCAGGCATGGGACCTGGGACCCATAACCCACCAGCCATGACCAGTGGCTATGTCAGTGGCCTCAGAGCACCCTGCCAGGACAGCTACAGAGACACTCTCCAAGCATACCTTGGCACAGTAATTGCCCTACCATTATACACCCATTGATAGGGCAGCCCCTTGGGGTGCTACTCCCAGGTTCGGGCCCCTCTCTGTTGGACGGAAGCTACAGTCTGGGAACTTCAATGCCCTGTACCTTCTAACACAGATCTGAGCACCATCCCATCCCGGCCCCCAAAACTATGCTGGCGGAGCCTGTGTAACGGCACCCCTCAGTCTAATGTTTAGCTAATGTGAAAACTGCTGGTACTTACATATCATTCATATCATCTATAAAGACTCCAACATGCTTAAATGCATTGGTCCTGGTCATCTGTTGGCAGCAACTCTCGATGCGCTTGATCTCTTGCAGCCTCCCTGTTCAATCTCTTCTTCCTGAGGTCGCTCTATGACCTCGCCTCAGGCCTTTTTCAGTCTGTCTCCTGCAGCCATACCCCTGACTTTTCACTTTCTGCACCCAGTTGTCATCCTCCGTTTCACTTGATGCAGCCCTGTTGTATAGCGAGACGGGACTATGTTGGTTCCGTGAATCTTATCGGTTAGAGCACTAAAAGCGATTGTATACCAATTAGGCTTTGTTAAAGTTGAGCAGGTGACAGTTTGTATGAAACCTTGTTTTAGTGTGCTTGAATTTTCATTACAGTTGTCATTTCTGTGGAGGAGTGCATAGGATGTACGTCCCTTCAAAATTTGACAGTTGTAGGACTTACTTCACTAGGTAATCATGAAACTTTGTGTAGAAGGTATGCCTGTTAGGTGGAGCCAGGATTTTAGGGGCCTAAATGGTGAATGAATGTGTGGCTATCCTTTCTTCCTTTTCCCTACTTTCTGGACCCTACCTTGTCCCACCTGTGGTTGGGAAAAAAAAATGGCTTCATGATGATGGTGATGATGAATGTTGGTAATATTACATGGTAATAAAATGATGTATTTCAGGACTCGGGAAGACAGTTATAGCTTCAGTGCATCTTCGCCAGTATAACACACTGACTGTCAAGAAGTCACTGAGTTCTGTGGTGTAAACATGATTCTAGCACCACTTGGGCCCACAACACAATTACAGTACCATCAAGTCGATGCCCATAGCACCTCTGTCATCACCTGTGGATACCACTGTGAGGCTGTACTAGAAAACTGAGCCTCTAACTTCATTATGATATGGGTTTCGAACACCACTATCACCAGATTTTGGCCCATGACACCACCATCATTTAGTTGGGATATCACCATGAGGTTGCATTACAAATCATCTGTTGTGTTAATCCATCATATTTGTTGATCTGCAAGCAGTGCTGTTAAACAGTCTGCTGCTGTGTTAGTCTGTCACCAGCTGTGTTAATCTGTAAGCTGTGTTAATTTGTCTGCTGTGTTCATTCGTCAGAATCCAATATTTGTTAATGAATCGCTTGCACATATTCTTGAGCAACTACATTTGCACTTTGCATCTTAATATTTCATATTTTATCAGTGTTTCTCCAAATTTCAACACAGACAGCACAAAGAACTTGCAGGAGAATATTAACACTATATTGGTGAGAGAGAAGGAAGGGTAGTGTTTGAGAGAGTGAGAGAGTTATGGAAGAAAGGAGTGGAATGTTATATTGGTGAAAGAGAAGGCAAAGGAGTGTTTGAAAGGAAGGGAGCGTGAGACATTTTTGTCACAGTCATTCCCTGTTTGGGGGTTCCCGGAAGAGAGCAAGGCATTGGAGCAGATACAGAAGTGCTAGGGAGTGTATGCTAGTAAGGAAGAAGTGCTAGGGAATTGATACTAGTAAGGAAGAAGTGCTAGGGAGTATTTATACTAGTAAGGAAGAATTGCTGGGAAGTGTATACTAGTAAGGAAGAAGTGCTAGGTAGGGAATTTATACTGCTGGTAGTAAGGAAGAAGTGCCAAGGAGTGTATACTAGTAAGGAAGAAGTGCTAGTGAGTGTATACTAGTAAGGAAGAAGTGCTCAGGAGTGTATACTGTACTAGTAAGGAAGATGTGCTAGGGAAGTGCTCAGGAGCCTCCATACCCAACAAGAATAGGAACCAAGGAATTTCTGAAAGTAAGGGTGAGGGTGAGGGTGGGGGTGGGGGATTAAAAGCAAGGGGTGATGGTGAAGTATGGACATTCCTCTGGACTTAAAATTACTGATGGGTAGCGGAGGAGGCAGTGGAGGGGGACGGGTGTACAAATGCCCCCAGTGTGATGCCTCATACTCGGACAAGTCATACTTTGAGATGCACAAACAGACGCATCAGAAAGGAGGGGGAGGAGCAGGAGAAGGAGGAGCAACGGAGCAGCAGCAACAGCAGCAGCTATCAACAGTGCAGATTGTTATGACCAGTGCTCCGCAGCAGCAACAGCCAACTACTACAGGTACTATCCTATTTCAATAGCATTGGTAGAAGCTTTGTGGAGTGGCAGTATCGTAACCATTGGGGCACATCCGAGGTGTGTTGTTCTGCGCAAGGCTTGACCATCCATTGTGCCATTTCTTATTGGGAAAAGTTATTGAATTAGCAACTAACTCTACCCATATTCATAAGAGGTGGGGTAGCCCATCCCCACCTTCATGTTGTGCACAATGTTAGTATGGTACACTTATTGTCTGTGCAAGAGGAGGGTGCTGCTTAACATTTCGCAGTTTTTCTTTTATGTTTTTGTCTTCTGTCTTTATTTATTTAATCTTTTTTTCCCCATAATTGGAGTAGGACTGAATGGAGTGGCAGCATCCTTGGTTTAGCCCAGGCAGTATTTTTTTATTATCATTCCCATTGCCTTTTCTTTCTTTAATTCGGCATTTTATAATCAGACATGAGCCACAATCATCAGTCCCCTCACTGCAATAGATCTGCAGCTGTAATTACACAAGCACTGAAGCTTCATATTGCAGTGAGTGGCTTCACCTTTCCTGCAAAAATCTTGATTTGGATGATTACTTGTTTATGAAAAGAAGTCACAGGTGGGGTTTTCAGTGGCTCTGCAGCCAGTGTGTAACACCTGCAGATGAAGTCCTGACCAATGGAGGAAATTTGCTATAGCACCAAGAAGGGTCTAGTTGACACAACACCAGTCTTTTAGTTAATAAAGGGCATTTTGAACAGATTAGAGGCACTGCAAAGGTCTCCACCAGGGGTTGCCAGCCATTCTCAAACAGAGACATTTGCTGAGGTGCTTAGGAAGAGCCTTGAAGATTGTAAGATATACTCAACAAAATACATGATAGAGGTAAGCAGTCATGGTGAAAAGAAGACTTCATAAAACCAAGGGATGACATGGATGTTCAAATGATTCACATTAGTACAGACAGCATCAGAGACGTTCTTTACTTGTATTATACTCGATTTTTTTTCCAGCTGATGATCCACTTTCGTGAATGTGGCACCTGCACACTCCTGCTGCGTGATTGGTTGGTTTCAGTTTCATATTTGAAGTATCATATTTACAAAAAACAGTTGTACCTTATATTCCAATTCTCATAAATGCTGTTTTGCATTGTCATTGTACTATACAAACAGACATGAAACGAGTATGTATCTGTGCTTCACCCAAACGGACAGTGAATTTAAAGAAGTTGAATTTGAATTGAAATACTTATTGTAAAAGGTACAGAGTTGTTGCATCTCACTATATATATTCATTTAATAAATGCATTTGCAGGGTAAATGCAATTAAAAGGTATCTTAATACTTAGGCAGTTGTTACATTAGACAATAGTACCATTCTAAGTAAGTTTCTAAGTAAGTTAGTGGTTTTGTCAGTGGTAAAGTGGTGGAAGTGGGTAGGCAAATGGAACAGTCGTTACGGAGGAGGGGGGGGGACACGAGAGATGGCCAAGCGGGAAAAACAAGTTGTCTTGTCTCACAAGATGTCAGACTTTATTATGGATCACATCTACTCCACTGCTTTGATACCTTCTCCCATATTATCCTTAAGTATGTATATCCATAAGTACTGTATACTGTATATGTATTTATTTATTAGTGATGCAACAACTGTGTACCTTTTACAACAATAAAATACTTTTTCATTTCAAATTCAACTTCCTCAGATTCATTGTCTGTTTGGGTGAAGCACAGATACATACTTGTTTCATGTCTTTATAGTACACTGACAATGCAAAACAGCATTTATGAGAATTGGAATATAAGGTACAATTGTTTTTTGTAAATATGATACTTCAGGTATGAAACAAACCAACCAATCATCGGCAGAAGTGCGCAGGTGCCAAATTCACGAATGTGGATCATCAGCTGGGAAAAAATCGAGTATAAGTGGTACAAAGACTAAAGCTCGTGGATTTGTTATGAAATATATTCTAAGGAGGTTAAGAGCAAGGTAAGTGAGGTGTTGAGCCCTTATTTTTGTTCAGGTGATATTTACTTTCTATCTCAACCAAGGAAAATGATGCCAAAAAATTTCTACCAGGCCCCCCCCCCTCTCTCATTGAGTCAGTTATCATTCCAGCATTGTGAATAAGAACAACAAAATTCAGATGCTTGTGGAGAAGTATTGTGAATAAGAACAACAAAATTCAGATGCTTGTGGAGAGTGGTTGCAATCTGAACCTCATCTTTACTTGAAGTAAGAATGATACAAAAATTTCTGTCAAGATGTCTCCTAAAGTACATTCTTCAATCACAGAACAGGGCAGTTACATCTGTAGCTATAAGTCTCACAAGATGCAATGTCTGTAACAGATTCTGGGTTACTCGGTGTCATTACTGCCTGGTTTGTGGTCACACTTCTGAGAAGCATACTAGAAAGAATGATGATCTGTTATGTGTTTTTTTGTGCTTGAACCCATAAACCTAAAGATTGTACAATAGTAATAAAGTCTCCCAGATGCTTAAATTCTTCTTCCATAGATCACAGAGAAGCTATCATTTCTCAGTTGCTTGCCCATTTTGCATCTAGTAGAAAATGTCCAGTTATAATTTCCCATAGGAGTAGATTAACCAAAAACACCAACTTTGTCCGTTCAAAAAACTAACGATAGCCTCTTGAGCTAGTTAAAAATTGGTCTTCTAAACATTCGTTCCATCTATAGTAAACTAGCCTGTATAGTGTATTAATGGAACTAAATCAACACTACAGACTGTGTAGTATATTAATGAAACTAAATCAACACTATCTTGACATGTTGTGTTTGATTGAAACTTGGTTGTATGAGTCCGATATTAATATTCTTCACAGTGCTCTGCTTAAGACATTCACTAATAAGTATTCTAAGGCCTGCTGGTGACCATCCAGGTGGAGATGTAGCACTTATCTACTCTGTGGTATTTCATTAATGTTTCTTACATGAATTTGGACTTAAATCCATCAGCAGAGTATTAGGATTGCATTCATATATCAACCAGGTCACCCAGGCGCTGATATAGATTTCATAGAAGAGTATGGTCAGTTTTTCTAAGTCTTTTCTTTGGACTCTTGTGGACTGCTTGTTTGTGCTGATTTCAGTTATTGGATCAACAACCCTCAGTTGAAACCTTCCCCCCCCTCCCCCCAAAAATTTCTTGAACTGATCAGTCAGAATAATTGTTCAAATTATGTTCATCAGTCAGCTCAGATCTTGGGACATGTCATTGATTTGATCTAATCCCCTGTTGGTTTCAGTCATTTATTGGATGTGGAGGTTGCTTCCATTGATCCAGTGCTTAGATCACTTTTAGTTTTGAAATCTTGAAAGCCCCACTTTTAAAAAGAGTTATCAAGGACAGAAATTATAGATATATTGAGCACGATCAGATTTGTTGCAAAGTTGATTAGCAATTAAACTGCAATGAATCTTCAGAACTTTCTTCTGTTGATTATGTGTATCTATCTATAGTCCAGTGCCCTACTCCCGCAAAGGGTGGCCACAGACAAAACGCCTCCAAGTCACTCTGTCGCCCGCCTTTTGACTGCCTTCCCCCCAACTCACTACCCCCCCTCCCTCATATACATTTCATCTCCATTGATTTAGTGACTGTATAACAATGATGAATAATGTATATAACAATGATGAATGCTAGGTGGGGGCACCCATCATTCACTCTCTCAGTGTAGTGCTGCCTTATGGTCTCTATGCTGGGTGGTAACCATAGAACCAAATTATGGGGCCTGGTGGTTTAGTGAGTAATTAAGGCGCTCCAGTCAGATTGAGCCGGTTCAGGTTTATATCCAAGGGGTGGTCGGGGCTTATTGCTCATGTAATTCCACTCAGGGATGAGTGAGGCCAGTCACTTTCATCTTAAATGTCAGGACCAACTTGCATAGCTCCGGGCTCTTGTGCTCCTCATGGGGCAACGTAGGATTGGATGATGGATGGATGGATCAACAAACATATTTAGATGACTTCTATTTCTTGTGTGTGTGTGTGTGTGTGTGTTTTAATGCAAGGAAGAAGGAACCAAAGGCCATGGGCCCGCATACTGTTCCTTCCAAGAAAAAGCACGAACAATACAAAAGAGAGCCAAATTCAAGATCCATTCATTTCGAGATGCCTGGACACACTGCGTTTGAAAGACTGGAGATCATAGGAAGTAGGGAATACAGACAGAGGAAGACAGTTCCAGAGTTGACCAGTTGCATAAATAAAGGACTGGGAGTAACAGTTAACTCTTGCATTAGGGAGTTGGACAGAAAAGAGATGAGAGTTTGTTGCTAGACGGGTACTACGTGCCCGTCATAGAGGTGGAGGGATGCAAGTAGACAGTTCAGAGGAACAGTGACCGTTGAAGTAGCGATAGAAGAGAGATAAAGATGCAGCAGTGCGGCAAAGAGACAAAGGTTGAAGGGAATCAGTAAGAGGAGGAGAGTTAATGAGATGAAAAGCCTTTGACTCCACCCTATTGAGAAGAGCTGCATGTCGGTGTTGTTTATATGTACCAGAAACATAATTGGTGCCAGCACTGAGCCCTGTGGAACCCCACTAGCCACTTCTCTCCATGATGAGTAATTTTCCCATAGTAATTTTGTGTGTGTGAGTGAATAGTGAGTGAGAGAAGCTGTCTCCCTTATGTGTTATGTAGCTACAAGTTGATGTAACACAAAGGAGAACCTGGCAAAAAAAAATTTGGTAGGTTATATAATAAATTGCCATTGCCCATGAGGCAGATGACTACTGTTGAATCAAAGGGCAGCTCAAATTCTCTCTTTTCAAGGAGGTATGATCTGGGGAAAGGTGTTGTGACAGACAGTTATGATCTGGGGAGAAGTGTTGTGACAGACATTTATGACCTGGGGAGAGGTGTTGTGACAGACATTTATGATCTGGGGTGAGGTGTTGTGACAGACATTTATGATCTGGGGAGAGGTATTGTGACAGACAGTTATAGGGTTTAAGTTGTCACTTGTGCTTGCTAACCTTGTATATGAATGATGTCAGAGTTATTATTATTGTTAACATTTTTTGTGGTAGGTGAGGGTGCTCACCATCCACTGACTCGATGTAGTACTGCTCTTGAGTGTCTGCCCTTTCCTTTCCTCCTCCTCCCTTTCCTTCCTTCCTCTACTGTCTTTCTTTACTTCATTCTTTCCTCACCCTTCTTCCTACGGGTGACTTTACACTCCCTCTTTTGTCCTTCTTCCCTTCATTCTTTCCTGTTCCTTCTGCCTATGGGTGACTTTACACTGAGTGACAAGCCGAATGGTTTCCTGTACACCAGGAACCCATTTACTTCGCTGGGTAGTAACCATATAACCAAATTATGGTGCCTGGTGGTTTAGTGGGTAATTGCAGTGCTCCAGTTGGATAGAACCAGTGAAGGTTTATATGCAAAGGGTGGTTTGGGTGCATTGCTCACTTAATGCCACTCAGGGATGATTGAGACTGGTCACTCTCATCTTAACTGTCATGACCAACTTGTGGGCTCCTGCGCTCCTCATGGGGCAATGGAGGATTGAACGATGGATGGAGTAACATTTTTTAGACTGTAGAAATGATGGAAATGTGTTGAGTACTAGTGAATTCCACCTTGATAGAACTGGTGCTTTTGAGAAACAAAGACCAGATTATCAATACTGTACAGTAAATCCATGATATAACGGACTAATTTGTACCAGACCCTTGATGTTAAGGCTGTAAGTTTGTTGAAGCTGAACACCATAGTGGTCAGTAATTTCCCAGACTTTATGGCTTTTACCAAACAATGATTGTTAAAAATAGAGCATCATTTAGCCATACACTCATACACAGTAACACAGCTAGGTCTGAATGGCTCTTTTTTTCAAGAAATACTTTATTTATTAAAATGGTAATCTTTACCTTTCACGAAGTAATTGCACTGCAAACAAAGACTAGAAGTAGGCCTTGGATAAATCTGTGTTCATTCATCATTCAGTATTTACAAAGTGTGGGTAAAGAAAACTCACAGTGTACATTAACTGTTACATTACAGTATATACTACATATTAGAGATTAGCAATGCAAACAGTACAGAACAGCTGCATGGACATTAAACATAAAAAAAACTGCATTCCACCACTTGCACAGATAGTCAGTGATAACCACCACAATACTGCATGTAAGAAGTTCTCTTAAGTTCGTATGTCAGTAATGTCATCATCAGTTGGGAACAAGACAGGGCTTTCTCACTATCCTCGATGATAGTAAGCTTCTATAAAGCTAATATTTTCCTCGACCTTGTTTTCTTGGGGGAGAAGTACTTGAAGCTTGTGATGCCATGACTTCAGTTAGTAGAGGTCCAGTAGTACTGTATTTGAATTTATAGAGTGATGGACGGACGTCCTCTCACGATGCTGGTATCCAGAGACTGGTGCATAGTTCTGCAGGATGCGGAGGAGCACGGGAGTGTGTGTGTGTAGGGACGCCACATTGGTTGGTGTTTCCCGTATGTCCATTCTTTTCCCAAACAAAATTTGTTGATTGAACATTACATTTGGCTAGCTCAAGGTGGTCATTAAAACCAAAATTTGTGAAAAGAGGGTTTGGTATATCAAGGGTTTATCATATTATTATTATTATTATTATTATTATTAATGTTATTAATAGTATTATTATTAATTTTAGTAGAAGTAGTAGTAGTAGTACTTAATAAACCTTAATCTGTCTGGCTGAACAGATCCATCAAGAACAGGCCAGCAGCTGCCCCTGCAGAGCCGTCCTGTGCAGTGAACAAATGTTCCCGTCTGGTTAACAGCACCTCATTAAAGTGCAGGGAAGAGTGTGGAAGTATGGTTCCTTGATGGATGCTCTATTTTGCAGCACTGCACCCAGTTAGCAGAGACACCATAGCAGGCTCCATGCCACCCCCCCCCCCCCCCCCCCCCCTCCTTTTTCTCTTTTTTTTTTTTTTTTTTTAAATACCACCCAGCATTGTAATTGGTTTCTTTCAGCCCAGGATACCATGAAGCTTGTCACTCAGTGCAGAGCCACCTGAACTGGAGAGAAGAGTAATAAAAAGTGACAGGAAGGATGGGAGAAATAGGAAGAGGGAAGGGCAGTCACAAAAAAACAATGATAAAGGTGAAGGAAGAATAAGACAGCACTACATCCAGTAAGTGGATGATGGTCGCCACCATACACCACTCACGTTAAAGTGAAGAGTTCAGTATATGGTCATTTACATTCTCCATTCTGTCTATCATATTTAAAAAGGATACATACTACCCCCACAGCACAGCAGCAACAGCCCACCCCAGCACACCAACAGCAACAGCATCAAGTACTTCAACACGATCAACAATTAACAGCATACAAGCGTGCCTATGGAGCTACTGAGGTAAATCAAGGATCCATCTTGTATATATAGTTCATTCATTTTAACTTGGCAGAGATTTTGTCCTTTTTGAGTTTTATTTCACATAGCTGTTGTTGTTATAATGAGATTTTGTCTTTTTTGCATTTTATTTCATATAGCTGTTGTTGTTGTAATGAACCTAGACTCATGTGGACATGAACCTGGTGGATTGCTAGTTGTCCCCCTTTAGTTCAGTATCCTCCTTTTGAGTGATGGAGATGTTGTCAGGGGACATTTGTATTACAAGGCAGTGGAACCACCAAGATATATTGATGCCACTGGATGAAGACATCCCTCTTCATTGCCACTATGGTCTGGTACAGGGAGGAGCTACCGTGGTCAGGCTAAAGATACAAACTACTGTACAGTTAAAACTCACAGCATGTTCAGGTTTCGTATTAAGAAGAGAAGATGATTCCTTGTACATAGATGGGCCTGCAGTTGCTCATCAGTTGTCTGTGAGAGGTCTTTCTCCAATACAGCCTCTAGGTTATATGATTGATTGCCATTATTCGTGAGGCAATTGACTTCTGTTGAATCTTTTAACCCCTTCGCTACGAGGGTGACTAATCTCGTGTATTACTATGTATGAGGCTTCCCCCATCCCTCGTTCCCCCACACTACTTTTCCAGGGAAAAGCTGCTATCTTGCAAAAATAACTATGGTGTTTTGTATGTTTGTGTATAAGTGTGTATGTGAGTATATGCCTATGTGTGTAAGACTGAATCTGTCACTGGTTGTGCTCGTAATAAAAATAATATAAATCAGAAAATATTTTTGAGTAGGTTTACCATAAAAATTGCAGTGCAGTGAAAGATTATATATATATAAGGCAGGGGGACCACTGATGCCATATTCATTGTACGACAGCTTCAGGAAAAATATATTGGAAAGAAAAGGGAATTGTATTTTGTTTTTGTTGATTTGGAGAAGGCCTTTGACAGAGTCCCTAGAGAGGTGGTGAAGTGGGCAGTGAGAAAGCTAGGGTTGGAAGAGTGGCTGGTTAGGGTGGTTATGGCCATGTACATGGGTGCCCGCACCCAGGTAAGAGTGAATGGAGCTTTGAGTGATGAATTTTCCGTGAATGTTGGTGTGCATCCGGTGTCAGTTTTGAGTCCCTTGTTGTTTATCATGGTGTTTGAAGCCCTCTCACGTGACTTCAGAGATGGACTCCCATGGGAGATGCTGTATGCTGATGATTTGGTGTTGATTGCAGAGAATGAAAAGGAGGCGGAGGAAAGATTTAAGAAGTGGAGAGATGGTATGGGGTACAAGGGCTTAAGAGTAAATGCAGATAAAACAAAAGTGATGATATCTAGGGTTGGTGGCGGTACAGTCAGAGGAGAGGGAGAGTGGCCATGTGCAGTTTGCCACATGGGTGTGGGAAGTAATTCCATCTTGTGTAGTGTTTGTGATAAGTGGGTGCACAAGAGATGTAGTGGTATTAGAGGTAGACTGCGAGATGATGCTGATTTCATGTGTGCGGCCTGTCGAGGAGAGCAGGTGGAGTTTGTTAGGCGTGAGAGGGTTGAACTTGCAGGTGAGTCTCTTGAGTGTGTGGAGGAGTTTCGTTATTTGGGAGACATGTTATGTGCCGGAGGTGGGGCTGGAGTTAGCTCGGTTGCTAGGGTGAGAAGTAGTTGGAAGAAGTTCAGGGAGCTGTTGCCTCTCCTGACATTGAGAGGACTCTCCCTACGTGCTAAGGGGTCTTTGTATGCAGCATGTGTTAGGAGTGTGATGCTGTTTGGTAGTGAGACCTGGGCAGTAAAGGAAGAGGATATTCGCAGGTTTAAACGTACAGAAATGACAATGATTAGGTGGATGTGCAGTGCGTCCCTGCGTGCAAGGCCTGGGGGGGCTGGGTTTACGATGGAAGAGTTGAGAGGTAGGATGGGACTAGAGTGTATTGGTGTTGTGATGAGGAGAGGTAGGCTGAGGTGGTTTGGACATGTGGAGAGGATGGGGGATGATAATTGGGTGCAGAGGGTGAGAGGTGTTAATATTGGGGGAGGGGTAGACCGAGAAAGACATGGGACGAGGTCATTAAGTGTGACTTAAGGGTTAAGGGACTGAACGGGGAGGCTCCTAGGGATTGAGCAGCGTGAGAGCCGCCATTAGGTGACCAAGGCCGACGCATGCAAGCATGTTGGAGCCTTCAAAAACGAAAATGACAACGAATTCAATGTACTTACCTATTAGAAATGTTTCCTCTGAACTCAAATCTAGGCATACATTTTCTTGGCCTTCTCGCCCCTGTTTGGCTTAGGCTGTGGCGTATCCTGGCTGTGCCACTACTGACAGTGTTCCACTGAGCAGAGGCCAGGTCACCTGTGCAAACAGGACATTGGTACCGTGTGTCTTTTTACTCTTTGGGTAGAACACACGACATCTCTTGTTTCCACTCAACTTCACAAACTGATGGGTGTCATTGGACACAACAGTCGTTCTTTTCTGGCATCCATTTTCCTGTGATTCACTGAGAAGTACTGCAGCACCCATGTTGTTTTCAAGCAGCATCTCACTGATAATATCTATTATATAAGCTACCAGTGTACCCACTCACTGTTCTGGATACTGTGAACAAGTTCAGTGCCATGCAGAACATGAAGTGAATACCCAGTTTCCTGAACAAGGCTGTGTTTTATGATCATTTACATATGGTTCAAGAAGCTGGTCAGCCATGTCTACACTGTCCATCAGTTCATTACACTTCTCTGTGTGTAGGTACATACTGTAGAAAACAGTTTTGTGCCCAAAATAGGTCTTACACTTTTCTACCATGTTTGCCTCATGTTTAGTAGTTAGCACTGTGACATCTTTCTTGTCTTTCCACTTCACCAGCAGCATATTATCTTTGCGAGCAAATGCAGAATGATGTCTTTCATGCTTTTCCTGCTCGAATTCTTTGGGTTGTTCCCTACCTTTCCTCACTACACCTGTCATTGTGGTGTTTCTCGATTCTAGATAATCCACCAACCTTACACTTGAGTCCCAGTTGTCTGTGATTACATTCCTACCACAATCCAGCAAGTCATTCATCAGAAACACCACCACTGTCTCAGACATGGATAACTCACTGGTACCTTCAACATTCATGCCCTCACCCATTTTACCATATTACGTGTGAAAGGTCCAAGATTATCCGCACCACTCTGGGTTAGATGGGCACAGAACAAAGGCTTTCATTCCAAACCTAGCTCTCTTTGTCTTTATAAACTGGCAAAATCTAATTGGTCCTTTAGACAGAATAAGTGCCTCTTCAGTAGCAACATCTTCACCTTGTTTCATTATCATTTGGCTCCTCTCTCTCAGCATGACCAGGTAAGGCTCAATATTTGTTTCAGGTTTCCCTTTCTTTACAGTTTCAAGCGGGGAAAAACGTAGGAATTTCAGTATGCTCACGAATTGGACTCATCACTTCAAGACAGAACATTGCTGGGCCACCATACAACATACTTCTGCTCCAGTACATGTAAATGTGGGGCAGTTTCATTATTCCCATGGCAAATAAAAGACAGATAAAAGTGTGCATATCACTGCATATCACATTCTGAAACTGGATGCCAAAGAATGCTGTTTACTTTACCCATTTTCTGTGGGTGGTCACTGAATACTTTATTTGCCTTCTAATTTGTCCACTCACATATTCTTGAAAAACCCCCCTACCCCCCCCTGGGGGTAGGGTTTTTTTTCAAGAATTCTCCCCCAGTATCCCTGCTTGTCGT